>APFE030861097.1:8989-22736 GCA_000404065.3 Pinus taeda
GGTTACTTGTTAGGAACTAGTTAGAATTGAAGAATTTTATTTTTATTTTAATATTAATTTAATTTAATTTAATTTAATTTTTTGACTTATCAAATGTTTTTAAGAGGGAGAATTAGATAATTTAATGCTTTTTCATTCTATTCAATAAGGGTTTCTAGGTGCTACTTAATTTAAGACCATCATCCCTATTCATGTTGTTGGAGGATTTCTCAATTTCAATTGCCTCTTTCACCCTTCTTTTTAAATAATGGTCTTCCTTGTGGACTAATTTTGCTTGTTCCATATAGATATAGTGTGAGGAGAAACATGCGTGCTCTACTAGACCTGATTTTGCTGACCTATTTCTTGTAATGTCATTAATGTGTTCTTTTAATATTATTCCAAATGATCTCCCTATTTCACCTATATAAACTTTACCGCACGAACAAGGAATCGAGTATACACCTTTGTGATTTTTTGGGTCTAATAAGTCCTTAGCAGATTCAAGCATGTTTTTTAGGGTGTTAGGGGGCTTGAATGCAACCATAACGTTATGCTTGACGAGAACTCTGGCAATTTTATCAGTGGTTCCTTTAATATAGGGTAAGGAGATTCTAGGGTTTTCTGGAGATTTCCTTTTTTGTTTATTGGTTATGGAATCTTTAATTATTTGATGGATGATGTGTTTTTGATAGCCATTGTTTACAAAGACCTCATGGAGATGGTTAAGTTCTTCCTCTAAATGTTCAGGGTCAGAGATTCTGGAGGCTCTGGTGGCTAGGGTTTTGATGACACCAACTTTTTGCTTCGGATGGTGATGGGAGTTTGAATGAAGATATCCGTCAGTGTGTGTCTGCTTTCTAAAGACTTGGTGGCTTAGCTTGCCATTTTTCTTGGTAAGGAGGACATCTAAGAAGGGGATCTGGTTGTTTTTTTCAATTTCAATAGTGAATTTTATGTGTTTAGAGAGGCTATTTATATGAGATAAAAATTCCTTAAGTTTGTCCAAACCATGGCTCCATTTAGCAAAAATTTCATCTACGTATTGTTTCCATTCTTCAGGGGTAAAGGGGAAAGACCTAAGGGCCATATGCTCAAAGTGTTCCATGTATAGATTGGCAACCAATGGTGATAATGGAGAGCCCATTGCAATGCCATGTGTTTTCTCATAGATTTTTCCCTTGAAACTGAAGTATGAAGATTTGAGGTAAATTCTTATTAGTTCCACCATTTCAAGGTCTGTGATTTCTTTAGTACTTCTAAGGCTTCATCCACCGGAATCATAGTGTAGAGAGACACAACGTCAAAGCTAACCATTATGTCATTGTCCCTAAATTCTAGGTTTTTGATCCATTCTATGAAGGAAGCCGAATCTTTGACATAAGAGGGAGTGTTACCGAATAAAGGTCTAAGTTTGTTCGCAAGATAGTTTGCTAACCAATAAGTGGGTGAACCTATCGTGTTTACTATAGGTCTTAATGGAAAACCAGTTTTATGGATTTTAGGCAACCCATAAATTCTAGGGATAATAGCATTATTAGGGATTAATCTGTTCTTAATAGTGGTGTCAAGAGAGGAGTTTTTAATTTTGTTGCTTACTTGGCGAAGGATTTTGCTACTAGGATCCTTGTTCAGAACTCTATAATAGCCACTATTGTTTAGGTGTTCTTCCATTTTATGATCATAATCTGTCCTATCCATGATAACAGTGGCATTTCCTTTGTGAGCTTTTAAGATTATAATGTTTCTGTTATTCTTGATGTTTTTTAGGGCTATGGCTTCTTCTTTGGATATGTTGCTGGGTGGAGGTCTAGCATTTCTGAGAATTTTGGAAACATCTTGTCTTATTTCTTTTGCTGCATTTTGATCAGTGTTCTTGATAATGACTTCAATGTTACTTATGATGTCAGTTATAGGAATTTTGGCTGGAGATACTGCAAAATTTAAACCTTTTTCTAGAAGCAATTTTAAGTTATCATCTAAAACAAGCTGAGAAAGATTAATTACCGTGGATTTTCTGATCAAGTTGTTGAGCGAATTCCTTGGGTTCTTGATATAGCTGCAGGCACCTGCATGAGAAGCATCATTAATTTGCTAGGTGCTGGAGTTATTAGACACATACTGCGTTGTCCCCTTTGGCGTATGCTTAAGATCATGCTGCGTGGAGACAAATTTCCGCACATAACTATTCAACTGTATGAGGGGATGCGAGTTAATAGAATCGTTGCATTCCTTGAAGTCCTTCTGCGCAGGTCTATTGGACAGACTATTGCCCAAGTCCACATAACTATTCAACTGCTGAGGGGATGCGTAGAATCGCTGCATTCCTTGAAACCCATCTGCGCAGGTCTGGTGGAGGCATCATTAATTTGCTGGGCACTGGAGTTATTAGACACATCCTGCGCTGTCCCCTTTGGCGTATGCTTAAGATCATGCTGCGTGGAGACAGATTTATGAGGAGTATTGAATTCATTCAGCGCAGGTTTGGTGGACATACCACTACCCAGGTCCACATGACTATTCAACTGCGTGAGGGGATGTGTGTTAATAGAATCGTTGCATTCCTTGAAGTCCTTTGTGCAGGTCTGTTGGACAGACTATTGCCCAGGTCCACATAACTATTCAACTGCGTGAGGGGATGCGTAGAATCGATGCATTCCTTGAAACCCATCTGCGAAGGTCTGGTGGAGAGACTGCTGCCTAGGTCCGAATTTCTGTACATCTGCGTGAGGGTGACCTGTGAATTTCGAATATCTATGACTTGAGGATTGGGAAGAGCAACCTGGATACTGATGATGGGAGGGGATGGGCGTAACCTGGAGAGAATTAGAGTTGGAATACCAGTTAGGTTTTTGCCAATTTAAGGTAGAATCTTCAGAATTACTCTTTAAGTTAATGTTTCTCAGAGCGTTAAGTTTTTTGGTTTTATTGGCAATAGTGAAATCAAGAAATCTCTCAGCTTTGGCAAAAGTGAGGGCGTCTAAGTATCGCCAAAGATCAGAACTAAGAGTTGATGACAGCCTAAGGTGTAAACCTAGAAGATTTTCAGATAATTTAATTAAACAAAATCTGGCAAATTTGATTTCATGTTTTATGAGGGTTTTACTAAGTTTATTGAAAATAGAAATGTTTTGACCTCGTTTAAGCAAATGGCTGCATTTGGCGAAATTTGGAGTGAGGTTTTCATCTCTACATTGCTTTAGAAATATGAGATTGGATAGGTTTCTAGCTCTTGAAATTCTCATCTTCTCAAAATTTAACGCATTGTTCATAATGTCCCTTCCATGTGGGACTTAATGGTGTTAAAGAGAGATTCCATATAGGCTGGCAGAATGTTATGCTGGTGGAAAAAACTTGTGAACCATTTATGAAACCAATGTTTCGAACTAGCTAGGTGAGTCCATCATCAGGGCAATGAGATCTATATTTTGAGAAGATAGAGTCGTGATTATGGAGCTATTAATAATAATTTAAAAAGAGATTTGATATATTTTTTTATTTATGTCGACCTGATTGATTCATAATTTTTAATTAATTAATTAATAATTTTTTTTATAATATAATTAATTTATTTAATATTATTTTTAAATTTTTTAATAAATAAAAATTATTATTATTATCATTTGTTATTATTTTTTATTTAATATTATGATTATATTAATTACTATAATATTAATAATAATTAATTTTTTTAATAATAATAATATAATAATAATAATTTTATTATTCTTTATTATTCACCTATTTTTTTAAATTATTAAATAATATAATTATTATTGTTGTTTATTCATTAATTGTTATTATTATGGTATATATATATAATTTATTATTATTTATAGTTAATATTATGATTATTAATATTATTAATTTTAATTAATAATAATAATAATATAATTAAATTTTTTTTTTTTTTAATAAATTGAGTATGTCCATTACTATTAACAAAATATATACAGCAGTTACATCATGGTCTCATCCCGCCCCGAAGGGAAACCGGGACTCTTGACCATCCAAAAAAGGCAGATTAAAACAAAATTGAGTGTTTACCACTGTTTCAAACAAGTTTTCCTTATCGGTTTCTATAGCTGTAGCCATACTATAAACTACTAAGTTCTTCCTACATATAAAAACAACTATATATCGCATGGCAAACGAAAGCAAAAACCAAGACTTTCCAGAAAAACCAAGAACATGCCGGCGCACGCTACTTGTCTGGTTCAGCCTGCTGGCCTTTCTCCTGCTTTACCAAAACTCCACTGGCCACGAGCTGGTTCTGCAGATCCTCCAATCTTTTTTCCTGCAAGAGCATGGTGATAACAATGTCCTTCAGCTCCTTTTTTACATTGGGGAGGCTTTGGACCATTTCTGCCATCTCCATGGCAACCTGCTCTAGGGCTTTTGCCATAAGACGCTTCATGACCCAATATAGATGGAGGGATTGTTTATATAGGGTCATTCTGCCCCTGGTATGGCCAGGGTTAGGCATAATGGCAGCCCAATCTTCCATTTCCTCTTCAGACTGCGCCTATATAGCGTCCTCTTCCCAATACTCCATTATTTTCTTGACTTTTGGATTTGAATTTTCTCTGTATTCCTTCTCCGCAGTTCGAATCCTGTCACTGATGGTCTGTCTGGTCCGCCTGGAGTCGTCGCCCACCGCTGGTTCATCCTCCTGCTCCTAGAGAGGGCTGCACTGACG
Source organism: Pinus taeda (assembly GCA_000404065.3). Lineage (NCBI taxonomy): Eukaryota > Viridiplantae > Streptophyta > Pinopsida > Pinales > Pinaceae > Pinus > Pinus taeda. Next base: position 13,668 of record APFE030861097.1, read on the forward strand.
TCCCCTCCGACTTCTTCCCTCCGCCACATCCCTTCGCTGACGGCCTCCTCGGCCCCTTCGGCCGCGACCCCTTCTCCCTCTGCCTCACAGGCCTCCTCCGTTCTTGCCACGGGCACGGTCCCTCGCAGTCTCAGTATCCTCGCTATCCTCTCCCGGCAGGCGTTTCCAGCGATTCCTCCAGACCTCCTCCCCCTGGATGTCCTGTTGCTCCTCATTTTCCTCTTCAGAAATCTCCACAAACTGTACGCGCGGTTTCCCCTCTGCATCTACCTTCCGCTTACCCTTCAAGTCCACCGGAATTTTATGGTGGACCTCCTGCCCCCCGCTTCGCAGCCACCTCCTCCCGCTTCCGCTGCCTTCTCCTTCCATTGTCCTGCTTCCGCTGCAAATTCCGCCTCACGCCTTCCTCACGGTAGCTAACCCAACCCACCAGCACACCAGGTAGCAGTCTACCTCTATTAAGTCGTCCTCACCTCGAATTAACCTAGCCCCCCAGCGCACCAGGTCGCAACAGACAGAAGTTTGGCAATCCTCGCAGACAGATATCCCTCTCTTACTCCCGGTTTTAACAACTCGCGTCCTGGTTGAATCATTATCGAGGTAATGGCTGTATCTACTCTCACGGCCCATCACATAATGGTGTTGCCTGCTCGCCGTCCTACCGTCCCATCCGCTGCTCGGATCACCTGCATTACTGAGCCCCTGATCGGCCTGTTCTCCCTGCCAACCGCTCCACCTGCCTGCAATATTCCTACCTCATTCGATCTTCATTACTCCTTCGATCGTGCGCCGCCAGGACGTCACGTTACTCCATGCCATGTCATCCAGCCCGATCGGGCGTTCAGTTTCCTTCAGACTAACTCTTTGTTGCTTCCTCATGATCAAGGTTTAAAATAGTTTTGAGCCCTTCCCAGCTTTGATCCCTCTCCAGGGATGACCAACTTCTATCCAGTTTGCTACCTGCTTCCTTGCTGCCCCAATTCGCAAGGAAGTCCGCCGCCTTGTTCCCATCTCGGCGGACGTGTTTTATGGTTTTATATTCAATCTTGTTTAACATTTCCTCAATGTCTTTTATGATGGCTGCTGTCCTCCAACTCTTAGCAACTTTATCCCATCTCTGCCCATTCTTGAGTTTCCGCAGCATCTCAATCGCGATCTGCGAATCCCCTTCTATTTCCAGGTTCTGGTATCTATTTCGAACCGCTATCCTTAAACCTTCATGTACGGCCCAAAGTTCCGCTTCATTGTTCGTCATTTCTCCGACCCACTCAGCAAACACCCACCTGGTTTTTCCTTCGCCATCGCGAAAGAGACCACCAAGACCTGCCGGGCCTGGGTTCCCCTTCGAGGCTCCATCAAAATTTAATTTAATGGAATGGAGAGCGGGGAGGCAAAAACGATTTGGGCTTTGGACCTGAGGATTGCTTTGTCTCTCTTTCCTTGGGTATATCAACTTGAATTCTAGATTTAGCTGTGAGGCTATTCTCCCTTCCCATTGGTCCATCTTCCAATCCTCCTCGTCCCATTTTTCTGACAGCACTGTTTCTCTGCTTGCTTTACTTATCTCATCCCAAACCTTTTCTGGCCTGCTGTTTTTCCCCCTGAAGATTCTTTTATTGCGTTCCTTCCATATGAACCATATTGCAAAACCAACGGCCAAACTCCATATTCTTCTGATCACTTTGTTTTGGAATTGCCCTGTTCCCCATTGTCTTATGGTCAGACTGATGTTTGTCTGGTCCCTCATTGTTTTACCAAATAGCCCTCTGATCTTTTCCCAAATGTGTTCTGCAAAAGGGCACCTATTTAGAAGATGTTCTTGGTTCTCTGCTTCACCGTTACATAAGCCGCATCTTGACGGCCCCTGAAAACCCCTCTTGATGATTCTATCCCAGGTTAAAATCTTTCCTTTTCGGACCAACCAGGTAAAGATTGTGAATTTTGGCCACCATTTGCTTTCCCATAACTTTTTCCAGTCTTGCTCTTCTGCCTCCTGATTTTGTCTTGTGCTCAGGAAGTAGGCTTCCTTTACTGTAAATGATCCTCTCATTGTTTGGCCCCATCTTAGGATGTCCTCACCAGTCCTGTTTCTAATTTTTCTGAGTTCCATCTCTCTCAGGTAGCCTTCTTCTATTTCTCTACTTGTGTTCTCGGTCCATTCGCCTGGTCTTTTCCATTTTCTCCATATTTCGCTTCCCTCTTCTTCCATCCAATAGTCCTTTACTTTAGCCATCCCTAGCCTTTGTGCTTTCTGCTGAAGGGTTTGAAGGATTTGTATTTCGTTCATCTTTCATTTTTTCTGCCATCCATCTTCCCAGAATGCAGCTTTTTCTCCCCCCCGGATCTCCCAGAAGGCATACTGTTTAATTAATTCTCTGTTCTGGCTTGCCAAGTTCCAAATTGATGAACCTTGGGGGGTATTCTGGATTTTCAGTTTTTCCTCTACTTGTTCCGGCATATTGTATTTGTAGTCCCATATCTTCTTCCATACATCTGTCCCTCCTTGCAACCACCTCCACCATAATTTGGCCCCTAGAACCTTATTCAAAGCTTCAGGATCTCTCAACCCCAAACCTCCTTCATCCTTTCTTTTGATCAGGTTTGTCCAAGAAATGAGGGCCCATTTTCTCTGTTGAGTTGGACCTCCCCATATAAACTTTCCAAAAATCTCTCTCAATTTTGCACAAACACCTTTCGAATCTTCTCTAATCGAAAGAGAATAAACTGGAATTGATTGAAGAACCACCTTTAGAAGAACTATGCGGCTGGCAATGTTCAAAGACCGGAACGCCCAGTTTGAAAGCCGTTTTTTAATTTTGTTGATAACCTCCTGCCAATTCTTCATGCGTGTTGGGTGGATGTCCAGTTGATTACCTAGGTACTTAGTGGGGAGCTCTCCTTGTTTAAATCCCAGGGTTCTAGTGAGGTGGGCCTTTATTGCCTCCGGAGTATTGAAAATGAAGGTACACGATTTCTCCTTATTTATCTCCATGCCAGACGCTTCCGAGAAAGTCTCCAAAACTTCCTTGATTATTCTGACTTCCCTGAGGCTGACTTCTCCGAAGAGCATAATATCATCAACAAATTGTTGATGTGTGATGGTTAAGTTGTTTCCCCAAAGCTTTAAGCCTCTAAGCTTATTTCTCCTAGTTTCTCTTTTGATAATTCGGCCAAGGCCATCTGCTGCTAAGATAAAGAGAAAGGGTGATAAAGGGTCACCTTGCCTGATCCCCCTAGAGGCATTAAAGGGTTTCGACGGATTACCATTGACCAGGATTGAGAAAAAGGGGGTGGAAATCATGCTGAAAATCCATTCTATCCAATGCTTTGCAAAACCGTATGCTTCCAAAACTGCACAAAGATATTTCCAATTCAAACGATCATACGCCTTTGAGAGATCCAACTTGATCATCATTCCTTTCCGCTTCTGTTGATTGAGTGAGTGTATCATTTCTTGGGCCACCACTAAACCATCAAGAATTTGCCTTCCTTCCACGAATCCCGTTTGTTCAGGGGAGATAATGCTTGGAAGGAGAGGTTTCAATCTTTTTGCTATCAAAGTTGCAATTATTTTATAAATTACATTGCATAGAGCAATGGGGCGAAAACCTTGAGCTTCCTCAGAGTTATTGGATTTAGGAATTAAGGTTAAGAAGGTAGCATTCATACCTGACCACATTCTGTTCTTTACCCGTGATTCTTCAACCACCTCCAGTATATCCTGACCTAGAAATTGCCACCCAGCTTGATAGAATTCAGCCGTGAATCCATCCGGTCCCGGTGCTTTTCCTTTTTTCATGTTCATAATGACCTCCTCGAATTCTGCTAGTGTTACTGTGCTCATGAGTCCTCTGTTCTGCTCCTCTGTGATCATTTTTGGGATTTCCTTACAGATTTGATTGATTGCTGCCCCTCTGTCACCCTGGGATTCAGAGAGGATCCCCTTATGATAGTCACTTAGAACTTGCTCTATTCCTTCCTGTTCTATGATTTTCTCTCCGGCTTCATTTTTAATTGAGAAGATCCGATTTCTTTGCCTGTGCTGGATCATTGCTTGATGGAAGAATTTAGTGTTCCTCTCTCCTTCCCGTAGCCAATTTACTCTAGACTTCTGCTTCCATAGGATCTCCTCCTGCTTTCTCCTCTCCTCTAGCTGGCTTATTAGTCTGCTCTCCTCCTTACATCTTTCGTCATTTCTTCCTTCCAGGATATTTTGTTGCTGCACCTCCTCCATTGCCCTTTCCAGTTTTAGCTTTTCCTCAAAAATATTCCCGAAGACCTCCTTATTCCATTTTCTAATTTTTTGCTTCAGCTCTTTGAGCCTTAATTGGAATGTATGCATTTTACACTGACCTCTGACTTGACTTCGGCTCCACCAGTCTTCTAATTTATTCAGGAAATCCGGATTTCTGAGCCAGAAGGATTCAAAGCGGAAAGGTTTCTTGATATTGGTTTTCTTTATGTCAATTTCCAGACAAATCGGCCAGTGATCAGATCCTAATCCTGGGAGGATTCTGGCCTCTATGAAGACATCTTTATTTAGAACTTTCTCTGATAGGAGGAATCTATCCAGCTTTGACGCAATCTGATTCCTGCCACCCCGTCGATTATTCCAGGTAAACACCCCATTTGTGGTTGGGGTGTCTACTAGTCTTATATTTGTTATGAGATCGTTGAAATCATCCATGCTTGGGTCCTGCCTCCGAATACCTCCACGCTTCTCGCCTAGGTCCCTGATTAGATTGAAATCGCCGCCTATTATCCATACATCCTCTGAGATTAGTTTGCTTACTGCCTGGATATTCCTCAAGAAATTTTTCCGATCCCTGGGGAGATGAGGTCCATACACTCCAGATATGAGTATTCTCTCTTTCGTTCCTGCTATCCTGCATACTCCAGACAGGATCCTGGGTAAGCTGATCCAATTTTCAAAAGTGACCTCCTCTGGGTTCCAAAGTATCGCCAGGCCACCTGCTGACCCCTCCGCGTCCTGGGCCATAACTTCAAATTTTGATTTTGATTTATCCAAAATTACCTGTATCTGCTGTTGGTTCATTTTAGTTTCTTGAATTATCATTATACTCGGCTTATCTTTCTTCAACCTCTCCTTCAGGTACCTCTGCTTTCCTTTACTATTGAGGCCCCTGATATTCCAGCTTGTGATGATCATTTACAACTTTTTAGGGGGGGGTGGAATACCTCCGACAGAGGTATTACCTTTCCAGAATTTACCAGGGTTTCCCCTACTGTTTGAATGGTCTCATACATGGGTTTCCTCCCTCTTTTTCTTCCTCCTTTGCCATGTCCGTCCAATCCTACTGTCTGGGACCCTGACGCTTCTGAAAGTTCCCGTCCTATCTCTGCCATTCCCCCTTTTTTTTCCTTAAACTTTTGATAGGCTTCCTTATACTGTTGTTTTTGGATTTCAGGTATGAATCTCTCATCTAAATGGCGCCATTCTTGCAGGAGTTTTTTCATTATCCGTTCTTCTTCTGTTCCGATCTCTTTCTGTTTGTCTGACCCTTTTCTGGGGGGCTCTTCTGGTTTATCCTGGTACTCTCCCATTTCAACTTCGTTTTCTTTTGTTTGGCTGTTGTGTTTGCCTAGGGCTTCCGATGTGGTATCCATCGGGACAGTCTCCCCCACCGGATCTTCCTGTTTATCTTCCTCAGCTTCCTCTTCCTCGTCTTGCAAGGCTTGGTACTGATTTAGATTTTCCACAGAGATGTTTTTCCCTTTTGTTTGCTCTTTTTGTCCCTCGGGTCTAGTCTTCTGTCTCCTATTGACTTCCTTAAACCCCCTCTCTTCTGTTTCAGTTGCCGTTGCTTTCATTTGTTCTTCTGCGAATCTTCTCTTAAGCTCGCCTTCTCTATTCTGAGGACATTCTCTGTATAGGTGACCATACTCGTGGCATTTCCGGCACCTAAAAGGAATGTGCTCGTAATCTACCGGTTGCTACCAGAGTTCATCATGGTATTCGACTTCCACGAATTCTGGCAAGGGTTCTGCTATATTCATATATACGCATATCCTTGCGTATGAGGTGAATTTGCCCCTTTTGGTTGATTCAGCGACTTTGACAAAGTCCCCTATGGAGTTGCCAATTCCTTCTAGAATGTCAGGTTTCCAGAACTCTGAAGGTAATCCAAACAGTCTAACCCAAACAGGAGCAGCAAGCAATTTTTCTGCATCCGGATTGTACCTTTCCTCCCAATGTCTCATGAATAAGCCTGCATTATTCATGAAGTACGGTCCCTCTTCGAAGATTCTTTCCTTGTCCTCTAAGTTCATGAAAATGACAGTAAAGAAACCCTTGGCTCCCAATTTCAGATCTATATGTCCTTTGGGTTTCCATCTCAGTTGGATCCATTTAACTAGATCCCTCTCCGTTGGCCAAAACCCTATGAATTTACAGATTAAAGCATGGTCTTTCATGTAACTTCGATAATCTTCCAGTGTGTTGTTTGGAATCACATACCTGGGTCGTTTCTGGGCTCTTGGAAGACATCTTCCTATTTTAGCTTGCCATTGATTGCCTAATACTGGAATATCTTTAGCGCTGTCCTTCTGTGGGTTTGTTTTGTTCCCCCCGCTGGATTCCCCTGCCACTACATTTTTAAAGGAGGGGATCTCTCCCCTCCCCGTGGTACCTTCCATGTGGTCCGTCAGGAGCTACTCGAACTATCTGAGCTTCACTGTCCTGTTTTCCTCTGTGCAGAACCCGCCCCAATCCGTATGAGGGTTCCTGCGCGTTCCCTGACCGTCGATAATCCTGAAACGATTCTTCTGAAGCGCCAGCACCGTCCAAACCCTAGCGTTTTCTATCAGAGCGATTCGTCTTCATCCCCATCATCCAAAAGGAGGATTGCAATAATAATAATATTATTATTATTATTATACTTATGTCATATAATATAATAATTAATAATATTAATATTATTATTAATATTATTAATTATTAATATATTTATATTAAATTATTAATTCTTATTATTATAATTATTCATTATTTATCTTTATATGTAATTAAAATGTATGATATGTTATATATTGGTTACTGTTATGAACTAGTATAGATTGAAGAATTTTATTTTTATTTTAATATTATTTTATTTTATTTTTTGACTTATCAAATGTTTTTAAGAGGGAGAATTAAATAATTTATTGCTTTTTCATTCTATTTAATAAGGGTTTCCAGGTGCTCCTTAATTTAAGACCATCATCCCTATTCATGTTGTTGGAGGATTTCTCAATTTCAATTGCCTCTTTCACCCTTTTTTTAAATAATGGTCTTCCTTGTGGACTAATTTTGATTGTTCCATATAGATATAGTGTGAGGGGAAACATGCGTGCTCTGCTAGACTTGATTTTTCTGACCTATTTCTTGTAATGTCATTAATGTGTTCTTTTAATCTTATTCCAAATGATCTCCCTGTTTCACCTATATAAACTTTACCGCACGAACAAGGAATCGAGTATACTCCTTTGTGATTTTTTGGGTCTAATAAGTCCTTAGCAGATTCAAGCATGTTTTCTAGGGTGTTAGGGGGCTTGAATGCAACCATAATGTTATGCTTGGCGAGAACTCTGGCAATTTTATCAGTGGTTCCTTTAGTATAGGGTAAGGAGATTCTAGGGTTTTGAGGAGATTTCCTTTTTTGTTTATTGGTTATGGAATCTTTAATTATTTTATGGATAATGTGTTTTTGATAGCCATTGTTTACAAAGACCTCATGGAGATGGTTAAGTTCTTCCTCTAAATGTTCAAGGTAAGAGATTCTGGAGGTTCTGGTGGCTAGGGTTTTGATGACACCAACTTTTTGCTTCGGATGGTGGTGGGAGTTTGAATGAAGATATCTATCAGTGTGTGTCTGCTTTCTGAAGACTTGGTGGCTTAGCTTGCCATTTTTCTTGGTAAGAAGGACATCTAAGAAGAGTACTTATCCCTTGGTAGGAAACAATAGAATGAAGGATTTTCATGTCTAGACGTAAGTAATTTTTCTTACTAGGTGTAGTCTAACTTATAGACAAAATAACCTTTTTTTATGACATTTTTTTTTTGGTTAATTTTAATCAATTTCAATAGTGAATTTTATGTGTTTAGAGAGGCTATTTATATGAGATAAAAATTCCTTAAGTTTTTCGAAACCATGGCTCCATTTAGCAAAAATGTCATCTACGTAACATTTCCATTCTTCAGGGGTAAAGGGGAAAGACCTAAGGGCCATATGCTCAAAGTGTTCCATGTATAGATTGGCAATCAATGGCGATAATGGAGAGCCCATTGCAACGCCATGTGTTTGCTCATAGATTTTTCCCTTGAAACTGAAGTATGAAGATTTGAGACAAATGCTTATTAGTTCCACCGTTTCAAGGTCTGTGATTTTCTTTAGTACTTCTAAGGCTTCATCCACCAGAATCATAGTGTAGAGAGACACTACGTCAAAGCTAACCATTAGGTCATTGTCCCTAAATTCTAGGTTTTTGATCCATTCTATGAAGGAAGCCGAATCTTTGACGTAAGAGGGAGTGTTACCGGATAAAGGTATAAGTTTGTTCGAAGATATTTTGCTAACCAATAAGTGGGTGACCCTATAGTGTTTACTATAGGTCTTAATGGAACACCAGTTTTATGGATTTTAGGCAATCCATAAATTCTAGGGATAATAGCATTATTAGGGATTAATCTGTTCTTAATAGTGGCATCAGGAGAGGATTTTTTAATTTTGTTGCTTACTTGGCGAAGGATTTTGCTGCTAGGATCCTTGTTCAGAACTCTATAACAGCCACTATTGTTTAGGTGTTCTTCCATTTTATGATCATAATCTGTCCTATCCATGATAACAGTGGCATTTCCTTTGTCATCTTTTAAGATTATAATGTTTTTGTTATTCTTGATGTTTTTTAGGGCTATGGCTTCTTCTTTGGATATGTTGTTGGGCGGAGGTCTAGCATTTCTGAGAATTTTGGAAACATCTTGTCTTATTTCTTCTGCTGCATTTTGATCAGTGTTCTTGATAATGACTTCAATGTTACTTATGATGTCAGTTATAAGAATTTTGGCTGGAG
>APFE030861100.1:0-13631 GCA_000404065.3 Pinus taeda
TCTGGATCTCACACAACCCGATTAGAAAAGGAAGAGCGGGGCAAGGTTCCTTCTTCTTCCTATGTAGTCTCGCTAATAACCCTGTCGAGATGTGATCTGAAACTTCTTGCATGACTAGCTTATCCATGGAAAACTTTGGCAAAACATGCGAAGCCTTATCTATGCTATACATCTAGATGAAGGTGCCAAGGGGTGAGGCATACCAATCTTCTATGTTAATCAATGCCTCCATCGCGTCCTATGACATGCAAGGCGGATCCTGTTCAAATATCATCCTGTATATCAAGGTGACGAAGTCGCTTTATAGCTATATGATAACTCCACAGAAGCTACATTCAGAGAACAACTTGCAATAATTGTGCATAGAGGTTTCTGAAGGCATCCATGCCTAACCCAAGCCTGGGAACTACTGACGGGCACAGATTGCATCAAGTATGTAGGTGGACATGAAGAGATTTGCTTACTGACCCTTGGGTGGATGTTGCGCTTTTGTTACTTGTTCTTTAAAATAGAGAGACAACATGTCATACCAATTGAAAGGTCTTCCTTAATTCGCTAGCTGATCCAACACAATCACCCAACTCTACGAGAATGTTTATGTGCTCTCTTGGTCGTATAAGTGGCATGCAAAGATGACCAAGAGATGATAATCCTTCTGTAGTATCCTTGGCTTGTACACTTTGTTGGGTGTCATCCTGAACTTAGATGGCTCTTTCACCCAGCTCTTCATGATGTCTCTTGAGTTTGCATTGTTGCTGGGTCTAGTGGTGGGTGTAACCATGGTGATCACTGGCTGCAGTTAGTGATACATCGCTTGAAATTCGTTTGCCCTAAAGGTAGCAAGTTTTGTTCCACTAACATTGTTCAACACCATTGTATCTAGATCAGTATGGAGACAATCCAGTCGATTATGTACGTGCATGGAAACGTGGCATACCTACATGCAATCCGTATAAGCCAGACTTGTGTATGTTGACATAGACTCTGTGGTCCTCAAGATTCTCCTCAAATTTTCCTAAAAATATGTAATTGATGTCCTGCCATTTCATCTTGATCTCCTTGTCTATGAACAACTTAGTGTCTTCATAGATGGGAAATCTCATAGACATTTCCTCGACCGCATCTCCAGTTGCACTCTCAAAGGTTTCCTTTGACCCTGCTCTCTTAGAAGCCATTGTACCTATATTGTTGAGAGATTGTTGAACACCTATGATACCCAGAGATAAAAAAACACTCACGGAAAGCACAATGTTAGTTTAAAACCAAAAGCGACTTGAGGATTGACATGCAACACACCTAGGTGATTAACTAGAAGATTTGCACAATTTTCACTAGGAGGCTGGGAGACTGACTAACAGAACTACGCAGAAAATAGTCTTGACTATCAATGGGTTGACTAACTATTGAAACTACACAGATCATAATCTAGCTTGGCCTGTTGAGGACTGAGACTGCGCAATGCACAGTTTTAGTCAGCATGACTAAAACTCGGTCAAACTATATTTGCGCGATTTTGGTGCCCAGCAGGGAACTGCCTCTCATAATTGCATAGAGAAAGCTTGGGAGGCTAGTGTGGGGCAATATCTATGCAATTCCTAGGAGCAAGGCATGCCATTCCATCCCATAAATGTGTAGTGCAAGATGGGTAAGGCAAGGTCGGGGTGAAGGCAACCAAGACTCACCAACGGGCGACTGAAAACATTTAAAGGTTGGATGCATGTGTGAAGCTGAGTGTACACATGAGTGAATGAACATGCATCAAAACAATGAGTGCGAGATTCAGTAAATGAGAAAACAAGTGAGTGTGCGAATTGAGTCACTGCAACAACGACCATCAGTGCAGAAACAATTTCATGCATGTGACAGCAGTGAGATGCAATGAAAAATTTGAAACATTGATTCTACAAGCTAACATGCATTAAAACAATAGCAAGAATTCAATGAAAACAAGCAAACAACACTCATACAAACTGGACAAAAAAAAAAAAAAAGGCAACAAAAAATTAGAAAAGGCATGAAAAGCATACTTACCTAGAAAAAGTTGAGTTGAGTGTGTCGAATGCTCCTAGATGTGATGAGAAATGCCAAAGCTCACAGATCAAAGTGAAGAATGAGATTTGAAGTAGTGAATAAATAGTTTTGACAAGATCGAGGTTTATGACACACATGACAAAAATCTAGGAAAAAGCAACACTTGGTGGGAGGTTTCTAAAACAACATTTGCATGTAGCTCTCAGCTACTAAAAATAGATCCCTAAAATCTATGGATGATTTTTTATTTTAACTTTTTTATTTTTCAAGAAAAACAACCCATGCATGCAAAGTAAGATTAGTCAGTCTTGGAGGGAACTGGTCAACTTAGGAGCACATGCAATGGACCGAAAGCCTCTATATGACTTCTGCACAGTTTCTGGGATGAGTGGATCTGGATGCCCCTCAAGCTCTATGCAATTTCTGGATTGAGGCCAAGGCTTCCAGCCACATCTGTGTAAATTTTGAGAGCAAGCCCAGTGATGGCTGCTCTCTGTAATTTTCAGAGGGAAGGTTGCCTACTTTCTCTATGCATCTTTGGAGAGCAGTAGGTTGTCTTGATGCTTTGCACAATTCTAGAGAGCAAGGTGGGTTTCCCTCTAGTTTTGCACAATTCTTCAAGTGAGCATAATAGCCAATTTGTGACCAAGTCTCAAGATGTCAACTTGCAGGTACAAGGCAAACAAGCTAGTAAACACAAGCTGATAAGACAAATAAAATCAACTGAAAGCACATGTACCTAGGTAGTGCAAGACATGTTGCTGAGTATGGTTGGTAGGGAGGCTCCAAAACAAAGCTAAGGAAAAATTTTGGAGGGTGGTTGTAGCTGCTACAACACTTAGTGATACACTGGTAGAACTCCAGCTCTGTGAATGGACCTTGTTTCATGAAAAAGAAGTCTAACTCCTCAAGAATTATTGTTGGATTCTCTATTCATCTTGGTTTCCACACTAGCTTGAGTGAAATATGTAGCACCTGAAATTCTCTTGATCGGTCAACACACATTCCAAGCCAAGTCAACTCAATTGTTTCAATTGGGGATCAGGGTTATATTGGTGCACAAGTAATATGGTTGTCAGAGTTTAAGTTTCATCTCTGGTGTTTCTCTGCTACAAGTAGGCCTAGACAATACCCCGGTGGAGTCACACAGGAACACAAGAATCGCCCCACTACTAGCGAGCCTGGCTAGTAACCCGGCAGAGTACTTGCATCATTCTCTACACAGGAAGCCTTTCTCTTCTTTTGCTTTATTCGTCTCAAAAAAAAAAAAAATCATATTTTCTTTTTTTCTTTTCTCTTTTCTTTTTTTATATAAGTGTGCACAGGCTCTTATTTTTTTTTGAGGCAAAAGAGGGATCTCAACTTATTGAGAGTAGAAGAGGTTGTTCCTTTAAAGAAGTATGTTACATATACCTTTGACATACTTTTCAAGGTTTTCCCCCTCACCTTACTCTACTTGACTGAGCTGACAACGGTCAACCCAGAAACAACTAAGTAGAGTAGGTGGTACTAGTTAGAGTGCAAGTGTTGTGTTTTCACCAAGATTCACTCGAAACAGAATGTATTTTCCATTGGTCTTACATTGATTGAAGACAACAAGTTCTACATAAAGAGAGAGGACAGCAGATAACCAAGTGTTGGTAGTCATACAAGTCCTCTTGTACTTTACCCTGCATGCCTTAAGAGTCGCACATGGTTTCATGCGAAATGAACCTACAGATGTAAACAAGAAAACAAAATGATAAAATCAAAGAGGAGAAATAAATACGAAAGAAAAGCAAGTAAGAAAAGAGGGAAACCAAGAAAACAAACAAACAAATCAAGAAAGAAAACATGCATACAAGAAAACAAGACAAAAGCAAACACTACTCCTGCTACTATGCTAATGGTGCATGGGTCTACTCACGTAAAGTGATATTTCTAATGCAGTCATCAGCGCATTGGTTGACCCATGTTGTTGAAGGCATGGTTCACAAAAATCACAGTCAAGCGAACTAGGAAACATGAAAGATATAACAATGAAGACCATCCCACTCTGATTTTCAATGTGTCCACAAAAATGAAAAGAGTGAAAGCACAAGACAAGCACTCCATTGTCTTACCATGGTGTTTTTACATACTATGTGCATATGATAAGCATATGCACTCTCTTAACTGTGACAGGAAAGAAAACATGAGAAAGATAGATAAATTATGTCTTGCAAGTGTGCTTGTTGTGTAAGATTCCTCCAATGTATCAGCGATGAGATCATGTGATTCGAGTGGAGGAAGCGAAATCTGTGTATTAGATTGATCTTCAGTACATACATATGAGTAATGAGGAGCCTTGGGTAGTTCAAAAATTTCCTTATTGGAAGTGAAACCAGCCTTAGGACAGCAAGGGCCTGACACAACCATCAGCTTGGGCTGAAGTGCCTTGACAGCCTGTGGGGTTTCAACTTCATTGACAGATAGATCATCATAAACATGTGGCTTTGAAAGATCAACAATGATATAATCAAAATCGTGATTGAATATAGGATTAAATAGATCATGACAGCTATGATCAGAAAAATCAATGAGTTTATCGGCATCCTCATGATCTGATGAATCAAACAGAGGGGTAGATGAGAAGAAGTAATGTTCACCCTTTGTGTTTCCAGAAAAAGTAGATGAAAAATCAAGTGGATTTTCAGTGAATAATTTGTCCTCTCTATTGTCAAATGATGGACTGACATCGGGTGTGTTCTGCGAATGATCAGAAGTAGATGCATCCATGGATGAATTTACACAAGGAAAACCAAAGATATAAAAATCAACATAGATGTCAGGAAAAAGAGGAGGAGGCATAGACAGAAGGAGGTCATCCTTCATCGCGGGTTGATGCTCAGAATCTAGTCATACTCATTGTAAATGATAACAGAGGTTGGTTGTGCAAAATCAACTCCATTAATGGATTGATCCTCATTCTCAACAGGTGTAGAGTCTGGAATGGAAGAACACAAGACAGTGCAATTTGGAGGATCAATAGAATGCGAAGATAGAGGTTGAGGTAACAAATGCATATGAAAACCCATGGGATTCCCAACCAAATTTGTGCAAAAATTAAGAGTAGTGATGGTGGAAGCATTTACCAGCTGAATAAATGTGTGTGCACACTCTCCAACATCACTATGTGGGGGTGGAGCCATTTGATGAGGGGAAGGTAGACAGTCACTTGTGATAGTGACTATGTCTGCTTTTGATTGTGCAGATTCATCCCTGAAGTATGCTGAGTGGGGCTTGAAATTTTTCTTCACTTTGGGATAGATTGATTTGGGACAACAATATTCAAATTTGGCCATAAGATATTAGAACTTCATCTGAGTTTTTAGATCTTCAATCATGAGTATACGGAAGCGCTTCCAAAAATCCATAGGTGATTCATGTGGCGCCTTCTATTGTTTTAACATTTTTTAATCAAGAGATTCAGGATCAAAATGATGGAAAACATATTTGATTAGATCATTGAACTACTTAAATGAGTATGCGCAATTACGAGGTAGGTTGCGACACCATCGTTTCAGGGATTCGTGAAGTGTGTATGCAAGCAGCATGTTGACCTCTACATCATCAAAATCTTCCTCATTCCACAAGAATGCAAGGAATTCATGTAAGTGATAAGGCCAAGCCACTTCACCTTCACCATCATACGTGAGTTCTCACAAGTGATCAAAAAACTCCTTTGTGACTTCGAAGGAATGTGCATTGGAAAAACATCGTGGAGGGTTCACTACAACAATATCCATGATAGATGTGTGAAAATTCAAAACAGGATGTGAGGACTAATCTTGTCATTTGGCCCTCATTCTAGCACCAGAAATGTTGATGGTGTTGGACCGGCCAACATGTCAGGGGATCTCCTCGATAAGAAGTCCCAACTAGACCTCAGACCATTTGGAGTAGGAGTCTGAGCAGTGGGTAGTAAGGTATTTCCTTGATTGCAATTGTGTGTAGAGGTAAGTAAGATTTCCTTGTTGGAAGCAAGGGTGTGACCTTGCACCAAGTCAAGGAAGGTGCATGAAAGGGTCTAACACACGGAAGGGGGGAAGAGTGTGCCCCTTAGAACCTGTGATAGCACAGGGCTTGAAGGGGAACACACGAGCAGAAAGACATCATGAGATGGAAAGCAGGATAGTTGACAATCCAAAGTGATGGATTATATCAACAACCCACTTCGATAAGATTCATACAAACACATACAGAATAGTCCATACATACATGCGTAAATTACAACGACATACATCATTAAAGTAACCAGGATAGTTGAACTACAATAACAATATATGCATGAAATGTGTTGGCTCTGTTATATTAAACGAGTGAAAGATCCAGTCATACATACAACCATGACAAGCATTAGCCCTGATAGCAGAACATTACAGTCACTACTGCCTACTCCTCTAAAGAGATGTATTGGCTCTACACTGTGGAGAATCCAAAGTTTGTTACAATACACTCCCATCTTTCTTTAAGATATACCTATAGGAAGCTTATCTCCTAAAAGTCTATACAATGAGTTATGAGGTTCTATAAAAATAAAAGGGTGGGGTGACCCTTCACATTCCCCTTTGTGACTCTTCACCTACCCTCGTGACTCTTCAACTTACACATGACTATTACATTCTACTATTGACACTTGGTCTTTCACTTTTACAATATGTCTACAATACAATCTGCACATGTACCCATGTGAGACAAAAATGGCTTGAGTAAGCCATGAAAGGCATCATTAAAAATGAGACAGTTGTGGGAATACTAACTCTTCAACATCCTCTCAATGATTGACAGTGGTGAATTGATGCCAAGCTTGGTAATTTGTTATGGTGTCTGTGTACTCTACGGTGATATCCTTCTGAAAGTGAACTCTTGCCTCCATTGCATCTGGCTACACTAATTTGGAACCTATATCCAACTTGTCGGATAGCATGCACATCATGGTCTTGAGTGCAGTCGGACCATAAACATACTAATGCGTAGTGTCTACGCTCATCTGCAAGTCTACGTTGGTGGTTATATGCATCAACTGATCGAAGTACATGTCTAGCTATAGCCAGACTTGTTTCTTTCTCTTCACGTTGATGAGTGTGTCAATGGATTGGATTGCATGTGTGTGCACAATGACATCCATGCTCCTGAACACTCGTGCATGTAAAGCTTGTATGCTAGTGATGAGTGACGAGGGTTCCTCATAGTTTCGGATCTGACTTTGGATGTGTGCCTTTAACTCCACTGCCATTATCTTCATCATCTTTTGCAAGTGCAATGGGGCTCCCTTGTACCTCATTGTCCATATCTTCATGTGATCGACAACAGTGTGTATGTTTGACAAGATGTGTTCTCTCCTAGCACAACGCTACTAAAAATAATTAAAATGGACAACTAACTTATGCATGGCGATGAACCTAAAGTACATCTTCTGTATTATTGTCTTGAGAGAAGATACTTCATCTATTATCACTCTCCTCAACTATTCTCTAGCAGATGTTGTAACTTGCTCTTCTCCCTACTTGGCCACTTGTAACTCAGCCATTTTCTCATTCTTAGCTATCAAGAATATAACACACGAGTTGGTGGCTTTGGAATATGGCTTGGTAGCATTGGCCAATGCAACTAGATGTTTGCACACATCAAACATGATCACTCATTCTTAAAACTACATAGGAGATACATGGACATCCTGAGTGGGCACTCTATGCACCTACACAACTTTGTGTTGTGATTTTTCGAAAGACATGTTGCGAATATCTGCTTCTAGATTGTCCTTAAGGATTTCAGTGTCTCCTTGATCGCTTGGGACTTTCTCTGCTTCCAGATCTGGTGAAGTTGGTGTGGTGACCTCTTGGTTCTTAGGAATGAGTTCAATGTCCTAATCTAACTCGGGCTAAACCATATCTATGCTCATCTATTCCAACGTCTGCTCAATCTCTTGAGAAAATTCTTTCTCCTATGACTACTCACCATGTCTTCTATGTGCCAGCTATTTAGATGAATCAATAACCTCTATAGGTATAGTTTCATCAATATGTGCATGTTGTGCCTCTTGTTGTTCTTGTTCTTGTGTGCTTCCTTCTCTCTTCTGTGCAACTCTTTTTCTTTACTGAGTTTTTTCTTCAACTCCTGAAACTCCTTTCTGCTTCCTCCATATTCTACTTCTCTCTTTACCTTTGCACGATCCTTTTGTCATGTTGTCACCTCTTCACCTCAATCTCCAAAGCTGCTTTCAACAGAAGTGGATTTTCTTTGAACTTGCAGCTTTTCTCCACCTTGAAATTGTCAGCAACCTTCCTCTTGCCTTATTCAAGTGGAGGTCTACTACCCTTTGCTGCTGCTGATGATGCTACTCTCTGAGATGTTATTTCCTTCTGCATTTCTAACCGCTCTATAGCCATTCTAACTAGTTCATTGAGCTTGGAGAATTTGTAGCAATATCTCACTGGGTCTTCCTTAGGCCAATGACACACCTAGTGGATCCAAGGGTGATACACTCTTGCACAGTGGTCCTTCACTAAGCAATGTGGGTTATATGGATTGAAACTTCTAGTTTCGAAGGTAAACCTATTGAATTCCTCCGTCTCGGCCTCAAGATGTTTGAGATTCTGGATATCATACAACCTGATCCACAAAGGAAGAGTGGCCCAAGGTGCCTTCTTCTTCCTACGCAGTCTCACTGACAAACCTGTCGAGATGTGATATGAAATTGCTTGCATAACCATATTATCCATGGAAAACTTCAGAAAACACATGCGGAGCCTTCTTCGCATTATACATCTTGATGAAGGTGCCACAGGGTGAGGCATACCAATCTTCTATGTCAATCAATGCCTCCATTGTTGTCTGTGACATGCAAGGTAGATCCTGCTCAAATATCATCATGTATACTAGGGTGACAAAGTAGTCTGATAGTTGTATGATAACTCCATGGAAGCTGCATTCAGAGAAAAACTTGTAATAAGTGTGCATAGAGATTTCTGAAGGTTTCCATGCCCAACCCAAGCTTGGGAACTATTGATGGGCACGAATTACATCAAGTATGTAGGTGGAAATGAAGAGCTTTGCTTTCTGACCCTTGGGTTGATGTTAGGATTCTGTTACTTGTTCCCTTAACTAGAGAGCCAACATTTCAGACCAATTGAAAGGTCTTCCTTCATTCGCCAATTGATCTAACACCATCAACCAAATTTGCAGGAAAGTTTATGTGCTCTCGGTTGTATAAGCAGCATGCAAAGATGACCAAGAGTTGATAAGCCTTCTGTGGTATCCTTTTCTTGTACACTTGGTTATCCTTTTCTTGTACACTTGGTTAAGTGTCATCATGAACTTATATGGCTCTTTCACCCAACTCTTCAAGATGTTTCTTGAGTTTGCACTTATGTTGGGGTCTGGTCAAGGGTGTATCCATCATAATCACTGGTTGCAGAAAGTGATAAATCGTCTTAAATTGCTTTCCCCTGAAGGTAGCAATTTTTGTTCCACTGACATTGTTCAACACCATTGTCTCTAGATCAATATGTGAGACAATACAGTGGTTCATGTACATGCATGGAAATGTGGGATACCTACATGCAATCCGGTATAAGTTAGTCTTGTGTATGTTGACATAGACTTTATGGTCCTCTCTTCTCAAATGTACTTGAAAATATCTCATTGATGTCCTTCCATTTCATCTTGATCTCCTTATCTATGAACAACTTAGTGTATTCATAGATGGGCAAGCTCATGACATTTGCTCGACCACATCTCTAGTTGCACTCTTAATGGTGTCCTTTGACCCTGCTCTCTTGGAAGCCCTTGTACCTGTACTGCTGAGAAAATGTTGAATGCCTATGATAGTTGGAGATAGAGAAACACTCATGGAAAGCACAATAACAATTGAAAATCAAAAGCAACTTGAGGACTGACATGCAACACACCTGGGTGACTGACTAGAAGATTTGCGTAATTTTCATTAGGAGGTTGGGAGACTAACTGCCAGAACTATGTACAACATAGTCTGGACTGTTAGTGGGTTGATTGATTGTTGAAATTGTGTAGAGCACAGTCTAGCTTGGCCTTTTGAGGACTGAGATTGCACAATGTGTATTTTTCATCAACATGACTGCAACCGGTCAAACTACATCTACGCAATTCCGAGGGTTAGCAGGGCATTGCCTCTCAAAATTGCACAGAACAAGCCTGGGAGGCTAGTGTTGGGCAAGTTCTATGTAATTCTTGGAAGAAAGGCATGTCCTTCCATCCCAAAAATGTGCAGTGCAATCTTGGCAAGTCAAAGTCTAGGCCAAGGCATCCATGACCTGCTGACGGATGACTAAAAACAAGTAAAGGTTGAATGCATGTGCAAAGCTAAGTGAAAACATGAGTGAATGAACATGCATGCAAATAGTGAATGCATGATTTACTAAATGGGAGAACAAGTGAGTGTGTGAAGTGAGTCGCCACAACAGCTGTATAAAATCTTGTAGATTCACAAGCTAATGCAATTTGCTAAAGCAAGAGACATAAATCAGCTTCTACTCTTTACAGCGAAAGCCCATAAACATCGAGAAAACACTACTCAATAAAGGAAGAGAATCAAAGGCACATACCATAATAAATATCCATGGAAAGCCACAACTCAAAACCCCACTATTTGTTTTGTATTAATCTAGAAAATCAAGATGAAATTACAATTCTTTTTCTCTTTAGAACAATCCCAACACTCAACAAATTCAATCTCCAACTCATAAGAAAGCTCAAGGCCAAACATTAGTGTTATAGACATTTTGGGAACTGCAACCCCAATCATAAATGTCCATAAACTGAAGGCTCCTAAGTCCCTAAAAGTGTTGCTTCACTACCTAAAGGAAAAAGGTCAGCTGATTACATCATCTCCCAGAAGTTCTCCACTAAAAACTGCTCAGAAATGGTCAAAACTAGACCATACTAAATACCTAGTGCAGAGGGTGCGATGCATATCACCTTCCCAATTTAAAGGGTGCGATGAATATTGGATGTTCCCTCTGTAGGGTGCGATGGGCAAGAAAGGACAAATGGCAGAGACAGTTTGCGAGGTGGAAGATCATGGAATCTTCCAGAAGCTTCCCCTCTGACACTTGCCTCTTTGTTTTCGACCAGGGATGAGTAAGAGATCATCAGTCTCCAAGTGAAATCAAGAACTATCAGAGAGAAGACACTAATCAAAACCCCAGAAGATGACTCACCCCCCTACAATCATCTATATATGGATCCCTCATCACAGAGATCCAGAGGCTGGAATCTTGTATCTTGTAGAGAAGTTCTGTTGGTTTTCTGGTGAAACTTCATAGTGTAGGGTGATCTAAGCTTTACTTGAGGTGAAGATGGGCTTTCTTGCTGGAGGATGATGCTGGGTCAGAACTATTGGTTGTAATCCTCTTGCTATTCTTGATATTAATAAAGCTATTCAAGTTTTCCTCCATATTCTTGTATGTTTGATTGTATATACATTTGTATGGTTAATACATATCTGGTCCTGTGTCATTTATGAATATAGATCTCTGTTATTCGATAGTAGTATGCTGCTTTGATTCCATAGGTGCTCTTTGAAGCTGGGCAGACGAAGAAGAAGCGACAAAGATCTATCAGGAAGGAGAGGAATCAAGTAAGGAACCAAGCACAAGACTATGGTTGGTGTCCTTTGTTCCACTCTTATCTATTTTCATAAAGGAAAACGAAATTAGTCTTTACTTGTTTGTTTCTAAGATAGCTACCAATCTTAGTGGGAATAGCAGCTCCGAGTGGACACTATTCCATGTAACAAAATAGCGACTCCACTGTGGAGCGAATAGATTCTTTGTTAGTCTATCTTTGTTTGTTTTATAAACTTATAGATGAAGCCTGAAGTCAAGCCAGCTAGCCTTCGAACTGCATTTGTTATACAAATGCAAAGTAGATCAATGTTGCTTCAGTCTATCTCCGGGTTTTGTTTATAAATTGAACAATCGATCTACAAATGTTCTAATTTCCCTAAGTGGTGGCTCTAGTAATCTCCTTAGATCAACCCCTGTGATTTAAATTTACTGAACATCACTTACTCGGCCTAAATCCCTGAACTGAACTATAAATTGTGAGCAAAGGTTGGTTAAAATTCTTGCACTGGTACCATCGCACCCTCCCTTCAAGGAAGTCTGTATGCATCGCACTTCTCATGTGCAGCAGGTGCACTGTATACGGGATTCCTGTGTGACAGGTGCGATGGTCATGGAAGGTTGATTTTACCTTCAGATGTTGGTTTTTCTTCACTCCCTTCAGTTCTATTCAGGAGTTTTGCTGTCTGTGGTCAGTATATCTCTGTGAAAACCCCCTTCTCTTCCATCATTCTGCCTCTATTGTGCAAAGAACTGTAAGTGTTTTTATGTATTGTGCACCATTTTGAGTTCTCTTTTGCAAAGAAGTAGCATAGTTGAACTATCGTTTATTAATATGAAAGTGTCATAAGTGTCGTTTTCAGTTATAGAAGAGAATCCCTTTGTTCTTGATAGTCGATTGTACTGTTACTCTTGTATATGATTTGAACTAGTAGTTTTTAAAGTCTCGAAAAACAGTTTTCATTTCGAAATCGCAAAGTGTCGCCCTTATCTTCACTTCTTTTTGAAAAGAAATTTGTTAAGTATTGTCACTTTGAAAATAATTCAGATTTTCACTTAGCTTTCTTATCTTCATTTGTACATTAAGAAGGCTGAAAAAAATACATGCATGTGCATTTGCATTTAGGCTGCTTGGTTTGATTTAGGACAGTGCATTTAGTGTGTGCTCTGTGCTCTTTGCTGAAAGACTCTCAACTTTCTTTCCTTAGTATCTAGGATTTTCATTGCCAAAAGAAGATTAAACAGTTGTTTATCATCTTAGACTGCATTTTAGGAATTGTATACACATCACGCGATGAACCTAAAAGGCAAATTTTTAAACAAGATCAACTATAAAATAAATTTAATGAATCTAAAAACGCTTTGGAACCTAACGCACAACATCTAGAAGTCTAGGCTAGAGACGTATTCCGGCGTCGTAAAACCCGGTAACTGTTGTTTTCATTGTTGGTTGGGTGGTTCCTCCACTGTGAGATGACAAGTGCTAGTATGGACTTGTGCTCCCACGTACCGTCGAGTATATATTGGGAGACCATAATAGGCTATATCCTTTATCCTTAGGAAGCCGTGTCTACTGCCCTATCAATTGCAATGCACTAAACACATCATTCAGGAAGATTGACTGCCGTACCGTAAAAAGTATTCTGCAGTTTTGCGATTGGTTTGGTAATCCCCTCTGCCTAGATTTCTAGAGAAGTCTCTTTTGTTCCTTTTCAGACTCCTTAAAGGAAAAGGTCCATCTGAGCACTTTTCACTTTAGGCTCATTAAAAATCGAAGGCGACTAAAGTCATCTTTTGTTTTTTATTGACTCTTAAAAATTGAAAAAACAAGTTGTGTCAAAGCATCTAAAATTTATTTTAATCGGAATTACATCACAAGTTCCCTCATTGGTCTTTAGGTTGAGAAAAATGGAGTCTACCAACCAAGGATTTCCCCTTGGAGGAAATCCTAGTCCTTTCTCCTCTTGGGGAGATGTT
>APFE030861102.1:0-63491 GCA_000404065.3 Pinus taeda
ATCAGGATAATCTCTGTTGAATATGTGTTAAATTATTCAAAAATTTTACATGGTATCAGAGCTGGTTGATTTGTAGAAAAAGTTCTACAGGATATCAAAGCGAGGATTGATCATCAGATCTATTATTCAGGAAGTGACTACGTTTTATTTCTTCAGGCAGAGTCTGTAATCGGGCCAGGTAGCCTATGGATTCATCCTTCTTTTGGAAGGTGAGATATCCGGTGAATGCCCATACAGTCGATCTCTGTACAGAAATACTTTGTTCTCATGAATTTTAGATCAGAAGCGGTTGAGTTTTGAGCTGGTGGAATGGTGCTCAAGGATAAACTCAGAAACATCTAAGTGTGAGAATGGAGACAGTATGCCCCAGTATCTCATGAGGTTCAACCAATGCTGAGATGAGCTGGGAAGTGTGGGGGTGACTGTCGATGATGAGAACTTGGTGAGCTTGGCTCTGCTTGGTCTTCCGAAGAGTTGGCATTCCTATCAGGACTCTCTCAATGGTCGGGAGAAATTGCCAGGATCGGAGAGACTTTGGTCAGATCTTGTGCAAGAGGAGATCAGGTAGAATACCAGGGAGGAAATCCAAGGAGGGATCAGGGGAAGGATCTAAAGGTGAGGCACTTGCTTCACAGTTTGAGTTGGATTTCACACTCTTCGCATGCATGGTTTCATCCATGGTGGGAAGTGGTTGGTTTCTTGATAGTGGAGCGTCTTTCCACATGACCAGTGACAAGATTTTGTTCAATACTTTGGAGGAGAAAGATCTCCAGATACTCATAGTGTTGGGTAATGATGAGAAGTATAATTTCTCAGGTGTAGGCACGGTTATTTTTTAGAGGGAGCATGGATCTCGCTTTACCTTGAACGATGTCAAGTATGTACCAAGACTGAAGAGAAACTTGGTGTCGATCGCGATACTGGAAGACAGAGGCTATGATGTAGTCTTCAGAGAGGGAAAGGTTTTCCTTAGACACATCATCACTAGATAGATGAAGCATATTGGTTCACGGGTCAAGAACTTGTATGCTCTTGAGGTTCAAGATGCATGCAAAGCCTTGAGCAGCAAGGCAACTGATGGAGACTTGATGGTTGAGAGGGAGGGTATATTACCTCTCAACATGCAGAGCCAGAAGAAGTTGCAGACAATGGTGGAGGAACCACGATTGGTGCAACAGCTTCAGGAGGTTGTGGATCAGCCACAACTAGGGAAGCTGAGAGGAGATCAAGTAGAGACATCTACTCATGCAGAGACCTCTAGTAGGGGAAAAATTCAAGCCAGGTGGGCAGAGGGATCACATGCAGCAATACCTCCAGGTAGGAGGTGGGGCGATATAGAGTGATCATCCCAAGGAGGAGGAGCACGATCCTTGAGGTACCCAACCTCTTGGATGAGACCTTGCTACAGGAGCCCCGATGTGGAGTAGCAAGAATTGGTTGATTGGGTAGAGACAGATGTGGATGGAGTGACAGAGGGAGTGAGAGTGCAGGGAAACCCAGGACAGCACATAGCTAGTAGGCTGTAGCAATGCGAGAGGCACAAGTGTTTTGCGAAGTGCTAGGTGGCATAGAGAAGTGTGCAATGGTGCGAGATGCATGGAGATGTTGCAGTAGCACAGATGTCAGAGAGGGAGCACTTGTCAGCAACAGGTAGAGCTTCAGCATCAGAGTATGTTCCTAGACTAATAGAGTGGTCAGTTGGGAGTGTTTTTGTTCCAAGTGTTGTTGGAGCAAGTGGACCGGGTAGATGTGTTGCGTCCAGAGCATTCTAGAGTTACAGGATAGGGGTTGCAGATAATCCATATCTTGTTGAGATGGAGTGTTGAAAATGCAACAAGATGATGGAGCTTAGTGAAAAGAAGTCGCCTTCACTAAGTGTGCCCGCATGCTATTTTTGGCGCAAATTCTATTTTTAGACATATGGATCATGGTCTATGAGTTGCAGGATGCTATTTGTGGATGATTGATCATGTTGGTAAAAATAGATGGACCTCTATTTTTAGACATATGGGTGGAGTCTATTTTTAGACTGCCAGTCTAAATTGTTAGCTCTTAATAATATTTGGACTATAAACATTATCTTATCCTCTTGGAGCACTTCAGTTCTGGCTACGGATGTGGCACATGCAGCTGCCAGAAGGAAATACGTGTTTCTTATGGGTTACTTGAGCTATTGCATGAAGGACTTCAGTTAGAACTTTAGTGATTGAGTTCTATGGAGTTGAATGAGGACTTGATGGAGTTGTGCTCAGTTTGACTTAGTTGAACTAGTTGTATTTAGTCTAACTGATCAATAGACTAAGTGATGCGTGGTGTGAATTAATTATTAATTAATTCACTAATTATTAACTCATAAATGAACTAAAGAATGCATCAGTTAACTCAATGCATGGACATTTCAATGGAGACAAGTGTTAGACGTGAGTGAAAGGGCAAGACAGTTGTCAGTTGTGACTATAGTTGTGCATGTGATTTGCACAATCAGTGGGATTGAGTTGCCAATGACTACATGGTATATCCAAGGGAAATACAAATTTGGATCATTCATTCATCAATATTCTCATGCAGGATTGCACAATGGAGGCAGGCAAGCAGCGAAGGAGATTTGAGCCAGTGATTGATTCAGATCTTAGCTAGTTTGTGTGTAACAGGTGGAGATAGTGCTGAGTACTTGTGAGGAGTATTGTACTATGTATTGTTACATGTTATCAATCAATATAATATACATAGAGATGGGAGTTTTCAGCTTTATGCTTTCCCCAGGTACATATTGTGTTGATTTGTGTGATTGATGCTTCAATGTGCGCATGCGATTGTTTCTTAATATTGCTAAATTGATGATCAACGTAGAGGAGGTTATGTATTATGCATGATTCCACAAATAGTGTATAATCAGGATAAATCCTATAATAAGTGCATATTATTCAAATTTCTAAACATATAGTGTCATTGAACACTAGCATGGTGTTCCCCCAATAGGAGGGTTCTGTAACAGCCCCGGTTAAAAAACCAGATATATATAAAAGATTATAGATTATTATTAATATATATATATATATATATATATATATATATATATAATATATATATATATATATATATATAATATATATATATGACCATGGTCATGGGACACATATTCCAAGTTGAATGGTGGGAAAAACATCCTAGTGGGTGTTCATTTAGTTTTATCATGGCTAAGGAAATTGGCAAAGGCAATGGAAAAGGTTTTGGAAAGGCAAGAGGCATTAATTCGCATTTTATATATGAAAATAATGGAAAAGGAGTAAAGGAATGTGAAAGATCATAGTTTGCATGTGAGGAGGAAAATGAGTGAAAAGAATGGAAATTGAATAAAATAAAGAAAGGGCGGGCTTGGTCAATGTAAGATTTTTGTCAGTTCAGTTTTGGAGTTCTCATTTTATTCTCTCTCTCTCTCATACTCTTGGACACTTAGATTTTTCTTGTAGTACTCCTGAAGAGTGTGGCATACTTGGATGCTTAGAGAAAGAAGGCAAAGGAATAGAAGGAAATTGCAATAGGACATTGGGATCAGTAGCTAAGTAGGATTTTCTTGCAAGTACCAAGTTGCATGTATGTTTTCCTCACTATTTTTGGCATGCATGGCATATGCATGTGTTTTATTGGTCATGATATGTCATTAGCACGAACGATTGTCTGGATTGATATTGGATTTTCCTAGCCTTTCTATTTTCATGATAGCCATGGTGTTATGGGTTCATTTGTTTTATTTTTTGGTTGGTTCTCATGTTTCCTTTAGCTTCTGTTGGGTTACTAGTTCATGGAGACTTGGTTGGAAAAATGATTCAGAGCCCTATAACAACTTGGGTTGAGTTACTAGTCCTAGAGCCTTGGATGGAAAAACACTCTAGAGCCCTTGGTGGGTTGAGTTACTAGTACTGGAGCCTTGGTTGGACAAAATCTCTAGATCTCGGTGGCAGTTGTGGGTTGAGTTACTAGTCCTACAAGCCTTGGTTGGAACAAATGATCCAGAGCTCTAGAAGGCTTAGGTATAGACCAATCAAGTGATGGTTTGTGATGTTTGACGTGAGGTGGAATCATTGTTTTATGGTTTGAGGTGCTTTGATCTCTGGAAACCCTAATTCATTTTTGATGGATTGTTCCTTGAGATTCCACATTCATGTTTGGAATATGGCATGGGGGTGATTGGCTTAAGAGATATTGGCTCAACCATGTTTATGGTTGGGTGGTTTGTGGAAGTCCCAAACCTGGTTGGCCTTTGCATCATTAATATGAGTTTATATCTCCTTGTTAATTCATTAGTATTATACAGGTTTGTATGTGGATTATATAGTTGGTGTTTCCTTGGTATTTCTGTAGTTTTTATGCTGGTTATGAAACATGTATTATGATAATGGCTATGTATGTCTTTTACCATGCTTTTACTTGTAAATGAATGAACAATTTATTTATGGCATAATAGATGAAATTGCAGCTAATGTGTTGAGGCATCAATGCTTCTTAATTATTTTCAAGTAAGTATGAGACCCCTATGCTCAGTTCTATTGTTAAGACCTATATATTTCATATTTGTGACATGTTTGATGAAATGCTTGGCATGGCTAGTATGGGCCCAGCCTAGCCATTGTCAATGTTTTTGCAAATGTATCATTGTTCTATTGTGTAAATTCATTTCTAAAGGTATCATTGAGTTTTGGGCAGTGACCTAGGCTTTGGGCCTGAAAAAGTGGCACAAATCCCAAAGTTGCAAGCAGAGCACTGGGTAAAAGGGTCCCTAGAAGCTCCTTTCCCTTGCTATGGGAGCTTCTAGAGCCTCCCAGACACACCCTTGTCCATATCAAGGGAGTGTCTAGGGGTTTTATGCAGTAAAACTTTAGTTAGTCTTAGGAGCTGGCTATTATAGTGGTTGGGATGGCTCCTAGGAGTTTTTTTGTTGATTTGGAAGGTCTTTGTGATGTGTTCTGTCAGTTCCACTTCCTTAACTGACACTTAGGGAGTTGAATCATATCATAGTAACTTATCGTCGCATTTTAACCCAAGTTGACAAGTTACATGGAAGATGTGGGAGGAGGGTTATATAGGTTTACAGACAATGGGGAAGGGACATGACTACATATTCATGGTAGTTGACAGGTTCAACAAGATGTTTGTTCTAATTTCCTATAAAATGATCATCAGCAAGAAAGAAGAAGTAAAATTATTCTTTGGAAAGGTCTAGGTTGACTTTGGGATACCAATGAGCATCATTTTAGACATGGATACAATATTTCTTAGTGCATTCTAGAATTCATTGTGGAAGAATATGGACACAAACTTAAAGAGATTTAAATCATTCCATCCACAGACAGATAGGCAGACAAAGTAGTCAATGGGACTTTGGTGTAGCTTCTGAGGGGATACAACCAGAAGAATGTGAAGACTTGGGATGAAAATATGGTATATATACTACATTCTTACAACATAGCAGTCCACACTTCTGCAATAAATTCTCCATTTGAGACTTGTTTTGGATATTTTCGACCTTCACCTTTGGATATTTCATATGGGTGGCAAGGAGGAGTGAGGGAATATTTAAGAGGATATGCTTTGAGGGCTGAAAATATTATAGATAAGATTAGGTAGATCCATCGATATGTACAAGAAACATTGTAGAAGTCGTGGAGAATTATAACGCCAAGCATGATCAACACATAATAGATAAATCATTCAAGGTGGGAGACAAAGTATGGCTACAGTTGAACAAGGAGAGGTTGCAAGGTCCTGGTAAGAAAATAAAGGATCTAAGATATGGTACCTTTGAGATAGTGGAAAAGGTGGGTGATAATACCTATTGAATCAACTTACCACCATATATGTGCATTTACTCAGTTGTGAATGTAGAGAATTTGAAACTCTACGAGCCTTCCATGCTAGATTAGGAAGAGGAATAGGTCTTACATTTAGGAGGATTTGGCACCCAACGCTCAGTCAAAGTTGATAAAAGATATAGTTTTTCATAACATGTCCAGAAATACAATATGTGGGAAACATGACCTTTGGCGGATTGGATTGAAGGGACAACTTCTAGGCAAAGCTAAATGGTACACCATAGAGAAGGTGGAAGAAAACTTTCCCCACCTCATTCACTAAAAGATTTTGGGGACAAAATTCATTCAAAAATGGGGAGGTGTAGTACTGATAGGCTAATTGTATTTTTTTCATCCATATTGATGCATTCAAACTGGAAAAAGTCAAGGAATCGGCTCATGGGACCATTTTTACTGACGGGACCTAGTTTGGCGAAATGGGATCTCAAACGTTTCATGAGCATTTTGAGACATCAAAATATGTTTCTTGGCGATAAAAAAAAATCTCTAGTGTGGAACCTTTTTTTATATTCTAAACACAAATATATTTCCAACAATGCAAGAAGCACGTCAATCGGAGTCTGTATACAAAAGTTATGCCACTCACAAGTTGACCTTAATATTTTCACACCTATAGTTTGGGAGGATGTCACGAAAGTCCCCTTTATTCATGAAAAATGGGCTCGCAACATGTTTTTTATGTAAAATACTCTAGAAGAGTCTATATTTTAACTCTAGTTAAGAGTTGATGTAGTCAAACTTAACTACTAGTAGGATATCGGGTTGTGTTATAACCCGGCCACTAGGAGGAAGAGGCATTTCATTCTTTCGAGATAATTTTGTTCCATATTTGAGCAATATCTAGGAGAGATAGAAGGTAGAGCACACATAGAGGATTTGTGCATTGTAGCAGCCCACGAGCCACATGCATTACTTCTTTGTACATGCAGCCATATTTCTACACAGAGAAAGAGAGTAGAGCGACCTCACCTTTCAGATGGGTTTTCTCCCGAAAGGATTTCCCATAGCATATCTTGTGTCTTATGTGTATTTGTGAGATCTATTTTATCATTCTCTATTTTCTTCATAATTTACATTCACATGCATGCACTAATTATAGTTAAATATATAGATCTTAAAGTTTAATAAAATTGTAGTAGTGTAAAAATTCAGAATTTTAATATATTAATATCATATATGTTGTGACAAACTGTCAAGTGGAATATCCATGACAATTTACCGATCATTTGGTGTCATAGCGGGTTTATTTGGGTATTTTGTGGAGATCGTCATGATCTAGATCAACAGGAACAAAAATTGTAAGACCTTGATCATGGCTAATGAATATATAAATGAACCTCATGATCTTGTAGAGGTGAGGTTTACGCAGTTGGAACAACAAATAAGAGATATCAATTGCAATGTAAATATCATCATCGTGGCCTTGAATGGAAAGTTGTGGATATTTGGAAAATATGGGGGTTTGAATGCAGAGGATAAATCTGAACGGGGATCAGAATATTGGGGAGAAACGAAGAACTAATCGAAGAAAGAATCCATAAAAGATCAGCCCAATTTGAGTTTAGTGAATCAGTGCATGTTTAAAATGTAAGAAAAAGTCGATATCAAGCCATACCATGGTGAGTTTGACACTCTGAAGTTAAACCATTAGTTCAGCAACTGAAAGTTTATTTTAACGTCCATCTGATGAGGAAGAACAAAAAATTTCATTTGTGTGGCTGAAATTGGACATCCATGAGGTTGGAGGGAGATCCTCTAGTGACTAAGTGGGAATATTTTAAAACCCTCATTAAGTCATAGTTTTATCCCATTGGATATGTGGAGGACCAATGGATCTGGTAGAATTACTTCAGGCAAAAGTTGGGCCAAAACGTGCAAGAGTACACCACAAAAGTATGGAAAATGGCTATAATGTTGGATATGTTTGCAAAGAACCCAAATGTACTCTGCAAGTATTTGGGGGGTCTATGCCACCATCTGCATGATAAAGTGATTTTTTCCAAGCCTAAATCGGTGGGCAAAGCTTGTGTACAAGCACAATACCTGGAGAACATAGACTTGAAGAGAATAAAATCAAGTGGAACAAAGCAGAAGGAGCAACAAGAAGCTTCTAAGGAGGGGAAGAAGAAGTAAAAAGGGGGAAAGATAAAAATATGACAGCCATAGCACACTAGTGCAAATATCATAGCAACCACTGAAATAATGATTTCCATATAGAGGAGAAGTGTTGGAAGGTGCATCCATAGGTAAACCCACAGAACAAGAAGAAGAATCACATGGCCACTAATTTGAGCAACCAAGTTAAACTAAGATCAGATGTGGATGAGAAGATTGTCTATACATTAGTGCATAAGGAGGTTAATATGAGTAGCCTTCAATAATAGGAAGAGAAAGAAATAACCAAACTCTTCCATATAAAGATACAAGTCAAGAAAACAAAGATTTATGCTCTGTTTGACTCAAGAACATAGAGGAATATCATTGCAGCATAGTTGGTCAATATGTTTGGGTTGGAAGTTCTTGATCATCTAAACCCATATCCACTTGGACGGGTAAATAAGAATGCATATATGAATGTAACTAAACAATGTAAATAATTTTGATTATATTAATGAAGCAGATCTAGATGTGGTTCCCCTTGATGTTTGGGGAGTCATGTTTGAGAATCCATACATGTACATGTGTGATGCAATATTCATGAAGAGAGTCAATCAGTACCAGATCATCAAGGATGTAAAAATTTTCATCATCAAAATGCATAAAGGAAAGTCAAAAATTTAACTGATAACTACAAACCAAGACAAGAAATTGATCAGTTCTAGCAAGAAGTATGCTTTATTTTTTTTAAAGAGAATGTCATTCTAAAGAGGACTCAATAAGATGTAAGTCATCCCTATAATGGTGTACTAAGAAACATAAAAAACAATTAGAGGATTTGTTACAGACATAAAGGGATGTGTTCTGAGATCCAAAGTCTTGCCACCTAAGGAAGAAGTGGAACATGAGATATAGCTATTGCTAGACTCCCCATTTCCAAATATTGGGTTGTATAAGCAGTATATTATAGAAGCAAGTGAGGCGAAGAAATAGTTGCAATAGCTACTAGAATAGGGTCCCATTCGACCGAGTACATCACCATGTGGGTCAACCATCATCATTGTGCTAAAGAAAGATGGGACTTGGTAGATGTGTATAAATTACAAGGCATTGAAAAAAATCACACTCAAGAACATAAACCCCTTTCCCAGTGTTGGGTGTGGAGCCTGATTATCTTCTGTATTCAAAGGTTTCAGCCAGATGTATAACCCAGGAAGATTATACACCCCTCCACATGTGGGGGGTGTGGGGGGGACTTGTCCACCCTACGGAGGTCCGGGGGGGCTAATCCCCCCCGACTGGGGGATTCGGGGGCCAGCGATCCCCCGAAGGGGGTTTATGGGCAGCACCCCCGAAGCTAAAAATAGATGTAAAAATTCCTTGTAAAAGTATAGTAATTTCTAGTCAATCTGGGTCGTTCATTAGGCGGATGATCTAACGGTATAAGTTATGTTTAATTTAGGGTCTTTTGCCCTAGAAGACAACCCCTCGCAATATATGAGGAAAATTGTATTGCATCTATGTATATCTGTATTCTGAGTGAGGAAGAGAGATGAGATTGAGAATAGAGAGGGTGTTACAGTGGATCTGTTGTAGGTAGTATCTCTTCAGTTTGCTGGATAATATAATAAAATAAGGACTAGTTGTTTCTCTGTGGACGTAGTCCAAACTGGGTGAACCACGTATATCTGTGTCTCTCTTGTTTTATGTGTTTTCTGTGTTTATATTTCTGCAATATTTTATGTGTTCCATTGCTCCATAATATATAATTTTCTAACAACTGGTATCAGAGCCGAAGGTCTATTTGGTTGATAAACTCGCAGGAGAGAAGGGTTCCTAGTTCAAGTGGGAGCAATGGCAGAAGATGGTAGGTTTAGGGTTGAAAAATTCAATGGCAAAAACTACTAGTTGTGGAAGATGTAGATGGAATATTATCTGTATCAGAGAGATCTGTACCTACCATTGAGTAGAAAGACAAAGAAGACAGCAAGTATGATAGACACAAAATGGGATATTCTTGACAGAAAGGCACTTGGAACAATACGGCTGTGCCTAGCGGAATCGGTAGCATTTAATATTTCAAAAGAAACAACAATAGAGGGTTTAATGTCGGCATTGGCAAAACTATATGAAAACCCTCGGCCTCAAATAAGTTATTTCTTATGAACCATTTATTTAATATGAAGATGTTAGAAGGTGGATCTGTTGCTGATCATTTAAATGAATTTAATACAGTTACCAGTCAGTTAAGTTCTATAGAGGTAACTTTTGATGATGAAGTTAGGGCTCTGTTATTCCTGTGCTCATTTCCAAAAATTTGGAATGGTTTAGTTATGGCCATTAGTAACTTTTTCTCTGGATCTAGTACTTTAAAATTTGATGATGTTTTCAGTGCAATCCTTAGCGAGGAAATGCGACGGAAAAGCTTCGGTGAGACATCAGATAATTCTTTGACTACATAGACCAGGGGAAGAAAAATGGAAAGAGGAAAGAGCCCACGATATTGCAGTAAGTCAAGAAAAGGAAGATCCAAGTCCAGATCGGGGATAGTGTGCTGGAAATGCAGGAAGAAAGGACACCTGAAGAAAGACTGCAAGTCTCGAAAAGGGAAAAGAAGGAGACACGAAGCAAGAAACTAATCATGAAGCAAATGTAACAGGTGATGTGTTGCAATATGCTTTGATTATTTCATTAGAAAATATTATTGATGCATGGGTGGTAGATTCAGGGACCTCATTCCATGCCACACCTGATAAGAAACATTTTCATGATTACGTTCAGGGAGATTTTGGACAGGTTCGATTGGGTGATGATAAACCCTGTAAAATCATTGGAATGGGTATAGTTTTCATAAAACAACAGAATGGAAATCAATGACTATTGAAGAAGGTAAGGCTTGTTCCAGGTATGAAGAAAAATATGATTTCAATAGGCAGTTGGGAGGTGAAGAATGTGTAACTACTTTCACAGATAAAACCTGGAAGGTCACTAAAGTATCCTTGGTAATAGCAAAAGGAGAAAAGGTTGGTACATTGTAGTTATGCAATGGTATTTCTAATTTTGTTAATGCTTTAACCTCTACAGGAGAAGATACGGCATTGTGGCATCATAGGCTTGAGCACATGAGTGAGAAGGGGATGCAGATTCTTCACTCAAGAAATTTGTTGCCAGGTTTGAAGCATGTTGATTTAAAATTCTATGAGAATTGTGTTTATGGAAAACAGAAGTGAGTCAGATTTCTTAGAGTTGGGAAAGAAAAGAAGAGCGAAAAATTAGAGCTTGTGCATACAGATGTATGGGGACCTGCTCAGGTATCATCTCTTGGTGGCTCTCGTTATTATGTTGATTTTATTGATGATGCAACCAGAAAAACCTGGATTTATTGTATTCGAAATCAA
Organism: Pinus taeda; assembly: GCA_000404065.3. Classification (NCBI taxonomy): domain Eukaryota; kingdom Viridiplantae; phylum Streptophyta; class Pinopsida; order Pinales; family Pinaceae; genus Pinus; species Pinus taeda. Next base: position 11,366 of record APFE030861102.1, read on the forward strand.
TCTAATGTATTTGATACTTTCAGGAAATGGAAAGCTTTGGTTGAAAATGAGACAGGGAAAAGGTTGAAGTGTCTCTGATTAGATAATGGAGGTGAATATTGCAGCAAAGAGTTTGATAGGTACTGTTCATAGAATGGAATTCACAGAGAGAAGACAGTTCCAGGAACACCACAAGGAAATGGTGTGTCAGAAAGGATGAACAGGACAATCATGGAGCGTGCAAGGTGCATGAGATTACATGCAGGATTGCCTTTACAATTTTAGGCAGATGTTGTAAACATTGCTCTTTATCTAATAAAAGGAGGGCCTTCAAGTTCCTTGGATGGTGGTAATCTAGAGGAGGCATGGATAGATAAAAAGGTAATCTACTCATTTTTAAAAACTTTTGGTTGTGAAGCCTTGGTCCACATTAATAAAGAAAATAGAACAAAGCTTGAGGCAAAATAAAAGAAATGTACCTTTATTGGATATGGTGTTAATTATTTTGGTTATCGCTTATATGATTATGAAAATCACAAAATCATTAGGAGCAAAGATGTAATATTCAATGAAAAGGTCTTGTATAAGAATCAGTTGCAGGAAAAGAAACAGGGAAAAGAAAACAGATAATACACAATGCTTGACGATATCACAGGAAAAGTGATGATGCCTGAAAATCATAATGATCAACTACTAGAACAACAACCACAATAGAAACAAGCACCTCAAACACCAGAAAGTGGTGTTAGAAGATCTACTAGGATATGTAGACCCCCCTGAACGATACTCTCCTTCATTAAATTATGTATTGTTGACTGATTTTGGTGAACCATAATGTTATGAAGAAGCAGTGAAAGTAGAAACCAGGAAGAAGTGGGAGCAAGCCATGAAAGAAGAGATGGACTCCTTAGCACATAATCAGACTTGGGACTTAGTCAGGTTTCCTGTAGGTAAAACAACATTGCAGAATAAATGGGTTTATAGGCTGAAGGAAGAAGATGGAGATAGAAAAAGGTACAAAGCTAGACTTGTGGTGAAGGGGTTTGCACAAAAGAAAGGTATTGATTTTGATGAAATATTTTCTCCTGTTGTGAAAATGACTTCAATTAGAACTATTCTAAGTCTAGTAGCGGTTAAAGATGTAAAGACAAACTTTCTCCATGGGGATTTGGAGGAAGAGATATATATGCAGTAGTCACAAGGATATGAGGTGAAAGGGAAGGAGAAACTAGTGTGCAGGTTGAAGAAGAGCTTGTATGGCCTAAAACAAGCTCCAAGGTAGTGGTATCTAAAATTTGACAAGTTTATGTCTGAACAAGGTTATACTAGATGTCACTCTGATCATTGTGTTTATTTGAAAAAGCAAAATGATGGAAGCTATATTATATTGTTATTGTATGTGGATGACATGCTTGTTGTAGGGTCTAACATGCACGAAATAAATGTGCTCAAAAGAAAATTGGAAAATTCATTTGCAATGAAGGATTTGGGGCTGAAAAACAAATCCTTCGTATGAGAATAATTAGAGACGGGAAAAATCGCAAATTAACATTATCTTAGAATGAATACATAGAAAAGGTGTTGAAAAGATTTAGTATGCACAATGCAAAACTAGTTAGTACACCTTTTGCTAGCCATTTCAAACTTAGTAAGGAAATGTGCCCAAAGACCCAAGAAGACATGGATTATATGTCTAAAGTTCCATATGCAACAACAGTTGGAAGCTTAATGTATGTAATGGATTGCACAACGCCTGATATTGCACGTGCAGTGGGAGTTGTAAGAAGGTACATGAACAATCCAGGAAAGGAACATTGGGTGGCAGTGAAATGGATTCTTAGATATTTGAAAGGTACCACAATCAGAACTATGCTAAGTGGTTCAAACATTTCTCTACAGGGATATGTTGATGCAGATATAGCGAGTGAGAGATAATAGGAGGAGCACAATAGGGTATGTATTTACTATAAGTGGAACAGTTGTTAGTTGGGTTTCAAAAATCCAAAGTGTTGTTGCACTTTCAACAACAGAAGCAGAGTATGTTGCTACTACAAAGGCTAGTAAAGAAATGATTTGGTTACAAAGGTTTTTGGATGAATTGGGTAAGAAGAAGGAGTTGGACAAGTTATACAGTGACAGCCAGAGTGCCATACATCTTGCAAAGAACTCTACATTTCACTCCAAGACTAAGAATATATAGCTCAAGTACCATTTCATACGATCAGCGTTGGAAGATGGACAGTTGAAGCTGGAAAAGACACACACTAGCCAGAATCCTACAGATATGTTAACAAAGGTTGTAACCAGGGAGAAACTGAGAATTTGCTCAGTTTCAATTAGTCTTCAAGTATGATGAAGAAGATGAGAAACAACTAGGTCCAAAATGGAGTCGTTGTCTAGCAAATGAAGCAGCGGCGAAGTTGCTATAATCAGTCTCCAAGTGGGAGATTGTTGGGTGTGGAGACTGATTATCTTCTATATTCAAAGGTTTTAGCCAGATTTATACCCAAGGAAGACTGTACACCCCTCCATGCGGGGGGGTGCGGGGGGGACTTGTCCCTCCCACGGGGGTCCGAGGGGGCTAATCCCCCCCAGCTGGGGGGTCCGGGGACTAGTGGTCCCTTGGCGAAGGTTCGGGGGTAGCGCCCCCGAAGCTAAAAATAAATGTAAAATTGCCTTGTAAAAGTATAGTAATTTCTACTCAATCTAGGCCGTTCATTAGGCGGATGATCTAACGGTAGAAGTTATGTTTAAGTTAGGGTTTTTTGCCCTAGAAGGAAACCCATCACAATATATGAGGGAATTGTATTGCGTCTACGTATATCTATATTTTGAGTGAGGAAGAGAGAGGAGATTGAGAGTGAAGAGGGTGTTACAACAGATCTGTTGTAGGTTGTATCTCTTCAATTTGCTGGATAATATAATAAAAGAAGGACTTGTTGTTTCTCTATGGACATAGCCCAAACTGGGTGAACCATGTATATTTGTGTCTCTCCTGTTTTATGCATTTTTTGTGTTTATATTTCTGCAATATTTTATGTGTTCCATTGCTCCGTAATATATAATTTTCTAACACCCAGGATAGATGATTTGTTTGATCATTTAAATCAAGAAAAGCACTTCACCAAGCTAGACTTGAAGTCTGAATATCACCACATTCGAATCAAATTAGAAGATACATAGAAGACCACTTTCAAAATCAAGTAAGGTTTGTATGAGTGGTTAGTTGTGCCATTTGGCCTATGTATTGCACTAGCTACATTTATGAGATTAATGAATGATGTACTATGCCCTTTTATAGATTCTTTTGTTATTGTCTATTTGGATGATATAGTGGTATATAGTGTTATCTGGGAGGAGGTTATTTCACACTTGACACAGGTGCTAGAAACATTGAAGAAACACCAACTCCTAGCAAATCTCAAGAAGGGCGAGTTTTCATAGTGGGCCTTGGTGTATTAGGAGTATGCAGTTGGTGGAGGAGAATTGAAGACAGATCCTTCCAAGATGGAGGCCATCATGAAATGGCTGGTTCCAACTAATGTTTCTGAGGTCAATATTTTCCAGTGGGGAAAAGGTTAGGAGAGGGATTTTAAGGATTTAAACAAGAAGACCAATCAAGAAAAAAAATTGGCATTACCAAACTTGTAATGGCCCTTTGAAGTGGAGATAGATGTGTTGTAGCAGTTGCAACACTCTCCAAAATTTTGGCCCGCATCAAATTTCGGACCCTCCTTTGAGAGTTTTACTTGATGTTTACACGCACTCAGATTCACCCCTGTGAGCTCGTGTGAGTCTTTGTACCCATCTTGCTCGATCGTTCAATGAACAACTTTTGTATGATGGTATTAATGTCTTCACTTTGTGTGTATGTGTTTTGTTCGCGAGGTAAACATCTGCTGCATTCACACACGAAGTCATATGCACTGTCGCTAAAGTGTCATCATGGTTGTCCAATGATTGTTCACAAGCATCGCACTTGTCTATCATGCCGTCGGTCGGTCATGTTGAGCATGTGTATCTTGATGTTTTGAGGCATCTTGCCATTAATTCATGTGAGTGCTTATTTGCAAGGTCATGTATGCACCATTCACTCACTCACACACTTAGTCTTTTTTGCTGAAATTCTAATGACCAAATCACCCTTTCATAGTTGGACCATCACCCCAACATCGACTTGATCGACTGTCACCAGAACAGTGCAGAAGAACCCAACAAGCCATTTCAAGTTGTGTTGCCCACAAGCTCATCAATAAACCCTCCTACTAGTCAACCAGAGAGCTTGAAAGACAGGTCAGCCTGGGACTAACTCCCCTCAAAATTTTCTCAAAGGCTGCAGACCATGCTTGCTCTGTTGACTGAGAAAATTGTGCAGACAAGCCAAACAGACACCCAGTTCCCATCCCTGTCTCCCTCAAAACATTGCACAGTTTTCCCAGAGTTATCAATCAGCGGGTCAGCTGCTCACCCGGAAAAATGCACAGATTTCATGAGCAAGCCCTCTGTAACCCAACAGTCTGCTCATCTCATAAACTACACAGAGGTGGTCAGCAGGTCAGCCTCCCAGTAACTGTGTAAGTTTTCTTTCCAGCAGCTCCCAATAGTCCACTGTGAGATCCCTCCAAGAATTGTGCAGTTTTTTCTACCAACCTCCTGTAGAACTATTGGATCCCTCCAATAACTGTGTAGTTTTCTCTGCCAAGCTCCCACTACCCACTCACTTCAAAAATTGTGCATATCTACCTAACCATTCCTCCTGTAACCCAAACTACTTCTCCCAAAAAATGTGTATATTTGTCCTCTAGCTAAGCCAAATTCCACGAACAGTCACTACCGATCCAGAATTCCCATCTCTGTCTCCCAGTGACTTCTGTGTAGTTTTCATCAGCAATTCCCGAAGCCCACATCGCATCTCAAAACTTGCCTTGTGTAGTTTCATAACCTTTTCCTCTCTCCCTATCACCTGCATCCGAAAATGATCATGCATCATGGTAGACTAGGAGGTTTATGGATTTGATGGTGTCTTGTCATGAGTGACATCATATATAGGTACATGAATAGAAATGATGTGATGACAGATGGGATGAACAAGGAGAGTACATGCAAAAGGAAATGTTCACGAACAGATGAACAAATGATTCATGTGAGGAGATTTGTTCATGGACAGATGACCATGCAAATATGTGTTCGTGGACAGATGAATGGATGAATAGACGAAGATGTGTTTGTAGACAGAAGAATGGAAGAACATGTAAGGATGAGTTCATGTACAGACGAATGGATGAACATCTCAAGCATGCCAAAGTACAAGCAAGGAGCAATGTGTGAACGAAACATCAAGCGAACCCAATGACCATCGAATACTTCGCGTAACCTACCATGTGGAGGTGAAGTTGTGATACACCATGAGGACATCCATCACTCAGCAGCACTGTAGCTCGACATGCACACTAGCAGTAGCATGAACATACCATCACTATCATGTCGAGTCGTGTCAGGATTCATGTCTTCCACATCACTATTGTGGGCCATATTGTCTCAATTAATGTAATGTAATGTGGAAGTCCAAGAGACCAACCTGTAATTTGAAGATTCATGTAAAATTGAAAATTCATGAAAGTCAAATAATCATGAGGGAAGTTGAACAATCACAAGGGTTAGTTTTACCTTGGTTACAAATAGCCCTCATTTGTACATGAAAAATACTTTTTCACCTTGGCTCCTCCCACATAGCCTTGAGAGTTTGTAATATTTTCTTTGAGGAGCAAGCAATGACTCCAACGTCCCACCCACAGGGTTAGTGATGTAATGGTGTACCAATGTGTCTTGTAACTTTCGCTTAATTCATAAGCCTGCTAACAGGTCAACATAGTTTCACACATGTGTTGTAACTGTTTGTAAGTTTTATCTTGAACACTTCTAATACATGTTGCTTTAACCTGTGTTAAACAAATGAACTCATTCAACTACTCTAATACATATATTTATGAAAATGTGTTGTATAAATTGTTAATGTTGTCCTGCCCATGTTGTTTACCTCCCCAAACATTAGACAAAACCTTTCAGGTAAACAAGTTATAATGATTGTCGCACTCGCACGGACTCTCTCGCTGTGTGTTGTACATGCTACCTTCCCTTATGTGTTGTGATTGTCACATCCGTGTGGATTTCTCCTCCGTAAGTTGCTCATGTCGTGTTGTGTTTTGTGTCTCTGATAGAGTTGGGACTTCCTCTCTTCCGACTTGAGACTCACTCTCACCCTCTCTCTCTATGGTGAAAGATCCTTGACACAAATAACACTAGCACTCACCAAGCACACAAACCTCGTCATTCAAAGAAAAATTAGATCACTCGCACGTGCTGACAAGAAAGATCTAAGGTATATCTTTAAGATAATGGCAACCAAGCCATCATACCGAATGGGACTCCTACACCAAATACTCTGAAGTATAGTTGGGACTTCATGCCGAGGAGATCCCTTGATGTTGACAAGTTTATCCCTATCAACATTTTGATGTTAGAAGGAGGGCCAGATGATAAGCTAAGCCCATACATATGGGTTGAATCTCTTACCCAATGAATCATACACAATTCGTGCTCCCGGGGTGTTTCTCGCATTTTTCCCTTAATTAGCTATCAATCCCCGATGAGCTTCTCGATCACTTTTCCTTGTTAAGGTTTGACAGTATGGACATAATGTCCATAATCAAGCACATTTCTAATTTTCTTCATTTCTGTGAGTCTCATAAAATCGATAGTGATGACCTTGTTTGAGTACTCTTCTCCCTCACCCTTGAAGGTTGTGGTAGTCGTTGGTGTCATATCTTGCCACCTACTTCCATCCATTTCCCTTTTACTTTCCTCAAGGAGCTCCATCAAGACTTTGATGAGTGTGACCACAAAGATGTCTATGAAAGAATCTCTCATTTAAAAGTAAATCCTATCAAATTAGTTGAGAATTTTCTACCAACTTCCTTCACCTCTATCATGAAATTCCTAAACATCCATTGATGGTTATGTTAGGACCTTACGACTCTAGTAAGCATGTCAAACCAAAGCAAATCTCATTTCTCATGCACAATTTGTCTATTTGCATGGTTGCACTCGATGTGGATCCCTATGTAAAGAATATTTACTATTTTGGGTGTGATATTTCAAAATTGTATATTTTCACTAATGATCAAATCCACGAGTCCATTATAGCATGTTCATCTTTATGCTCCTCTCTTAGATCCAATTCGGGTTGGGAATGTTCGTCCCTCATGCAATCATGGGACAATGAATTTGATCATCTCAAAAATTATCTTTATCTGGAATCACACTTATCGTATCTTCTCTCTCGTAACTACTTCCTTGATCTTTTTGCAAATTTTTCACGTCAAATCTACCCACTCGTCACACCATCAATCTCCTTGTGTGATGACAAGCACACAACCTATCGCATGAATCAAGTTACTCTCATCTCACCACACCGCAACTGGTTTCACACATTTACAATGATGGCATCCTTTCTACAATTTTGTGATGACCATGATGCCTATGCACTTTTTCACTAGTTGCAAGTGGGTGTTCTATCATGTCTATCACATAGCGAACTTGGTTCCCTCATTCAGAGCGTTTGCATGATTGTTCAAAATCTTCTATGTTCATGTCAAATTGGGAATCCGTCATCTCTACTGACTAGTCTCATTTTTCTTCTATCTTGGTGGTTTCCATGTAGTTTATCATTTTCCCAATAGTACATCCAATGACAGTCACTTTGTGCACTATGATCTTCACTGTGTAACATATTTCTTCTTAGACTTCTATCAAGCAAGTAAGGAACTTCGGCCTGCGATGTGGCATGCCCTCACTGTCTTGACATGACTGGCGAGAATGACCAGATCTATCTATCTGTATCATATTCCCATTGTGATCCCCTCTCTCAAATCAAGAATCCATCCTCTCAAAGATCACGAATATTTCAAAACAAACATCATGAATTTTATGATCCAATCGTTGAATGGCTAGAACAATCTTACTTAGCGAGTTGTGTTGTAGGTAACAAGCTTCAGTCCTTCCTCGAACTTGCTAAGAAACCTAGTGCAGAACAACACACACTCGCAAGAGGCCTCTGAGGTTTGTTGAAAAATGGTAGTCACGAAAGAGGTAAGCATGTGTGTTGGATGGTTGTGACACATTCTTCTGCCCATAGGCAGGACCTTCTCTCTCGTGTGCAAGTTTGTCAAGTTTTTGCATTTTATGTTGCACATTGTTTTTTTATCTATTTTAATCACTCGTATCTTTGTGACTGGAGTTCAGGTATGCCTACAGTGAGTTCATTGGAAATTTAATTTCACATAACCCAGACTGTTTAGCATAGGAGTAGAAGTATTTTGTTTCTATTTCGCATGTCTTTTCTTTGTGGTTTGCATGTTTCTTTCCCTGTTGACTTTGTTTAGTTTGTTTGCTTGTTTTCTTTGCTTGCTTGTTGTTTTGTTGGATTTGATTACTATTTTTGTTTCATTTTGTTTTGTTTGATTCATACCTTTCTATTTTTGTTTTCCAGATATAATTGTTGTCATCTACTGAGTTCTGGCTTTTGAATGAGTATGTGGCTGAAATCTAAGAGACTTGTGACACTACAGCACTTGGTCAGTCTTGCGTCCGTCTTCTCTGTGATTAGTTGTAATCTTCACCAATGAAGTCTTGACAGAAAATACGAGCCGTCTGTAAGGGAAATTTGGGTCCAACCATGAATCTATGTCCACACTGGCAAATCCCATGCATGTACTCAGCTTTCTTCTCTTTGTATTCAAACTCACCCAGCTAGAAGAAATGGAGAAGGGGAAATATATAAACGAGAAAACCTATGTCAGTGGTATTATATGCTTTTCTAAAGGAACAACCTCTTTTGCTCTCAATAAGTTAGAATCCCTCTTCCACATAAAAACAAATAAGTTCCAATGCATAGTCCTTTTGAAAAAATACAAAGGCAAAAGAAGAGAAAGGCTTCCTGTGTAGAGAGTTGAAGCATGCAACTCCACCGAGGTACTGACCAGGCTCGCTGGTAGTGGAGCATTGTGTGTGTTCCTGCGTGAATCCATTGGGGTACTATCCAGGCCTGCTAGCAACAGAGCAGCACCAGATATGAAAACTTATACTCTGAAAATTTTCAACTCGCAAGCCAAACTACCCTCCCAATTTCAAAACACTCTCATTACCTTGAAATTTTTGTTGTGTTTGAATGAGTTGGAAAATTGTGAACCATGTCTTTCCATGGGGTAAGTGGGGAAACCAAAGCAACCCACATAGTGATGCAATACTCCCCAAAAGACTAAAGCCATGTGTTGTCAATGAACCAAAACAAATAAGGTTGAGTTCTACTAGTGTATCACCAAGTGTTGTAGCGGCTGTAACACCCTCCAAAATTTTGGCCCGCATCCAATTTCAAAGCCTCCTTTGAGAGTCTTACTTGATGTTTGCACGCACTAGAGTTCACCCCATGAGATCGTGTGAGTATTTGGACCCACCTTCCTTGGTCGTTAACCGGACAACTTTTTTATGTTGGTATCAATGTCTTGCTTGCAACCATGTTCTGGTCATGCACAAGGCCTTCACTTCGTGTGTACGTGTTGTGTTTTCTAGGTAAACATCTGTAGCATTCACACACAGAGACATAAAAATTTTCACGCAAGCACCATAGCAGTCATCCAATTATTGATCACAAGTGTTGTGCTTGTTGCTTGCACCGTTAGTTAGTCATGTTGAGCATGTGTCTTGATTTTTTGAGGCGTCTTGTCATCAAGTCATGTGAGTGTGTGTTTGCAAGATTGTGTATGCACCATTTCACTCACTCACACACTTAGTCATTTTTTCTAAAATTCTGATGACCAAATCAGCCTCTCATAGCCAGACCATAACCCCATCATTGACTTGATTGACAGACTAGAACAGCACAAAAGCACCCAGAAATCTAGTTCAAGTTACGCTACCGACAAGCTCATTAATCAACCCTCCTATTGGTAAACCAGAGAGTTTGACCAAGTGATCAGCCTGGGACTAACTCCCCTCAAAAATTACATAGAGGCTATATAACATGCCCATTCGGTTGACTAATAAAATTGTGTAGACAAGCCGGAAAGACACCCAGTGCCCGTCCTTGTCTCCCTCTAACAATTGTGCAGTTTTCCCATCCAATCATCAATTAGCCAGTCGATTGCTCACCTAGAAAACTACGTAGATTTCATGAGAAAGCCTTCTACATCCTAGCAATTTGCTTAACTTAGAAACTATGCAGAGGTAGTCAAGAATTCAGCCTCCCAGCAATTGCATAGTTTTTCCCTCTAACAACGCCCAGTAGCCCGGTGCTAGCTCCCTCCAGGAAATATGTAGTTTTTCCTTCCAAGCTCCTGCAACCTGCTGCCATCTCCCTCCATGAATTGTGCAGTTTTTGCTACTAAGATTTTGCATCCAACTGCCATCTCCCTCTAGTAACTGCACAGTTTTTGCTGCCAAGCTCCCACTTCCCACTCACTCCAGAAATTATGCAAATCCTGCCTACCTAATCCTCCCGCAATGTGCACCGCTTCTCCCAAAAATTATGCAGATTTGTCCTCCAACCAAGCCAGATCCCACGAAAATTCACTACTAATCCAGAATTTCCATCTTCGTCTCGTAGTGAATTTTGTGCAGTTTTCATCAGTGGTTCTCGAAGCCCGCATCCTAGCTCGAAGCTTGCCTCGTGCAATTTCGTAAACTCATCAACTATCCCAGTCACCTCCATCCGAAAATGATCATACATCATGATAGACTAGGAGGGATATGGATTTGATGTCATCTCATCATGAGTGACTACAAATACAAATACATGAATAGGCATGACGTGACAACAAATAGGATGAAAAAGGAGAGTACATGCAAAAAGACATGTTCCCAAATGGACGAACAAATGATGTATGCGAAGAGATGTGTTTGCAAACGGATGACCATGTGAAGACGTGTTCACGAATGAATGAAAATGTGAAGATGTGTTCATGGACGGACGAATGGATGAGCATGAAAGGATGATTTCATGGATGGACGAATGGACAAACGTGCATTTTCTCGAATGGACGAACATGTCAAGCATGCCAAAGTATAAGCAAGGAGTAATGTGCAAACGCAACATCAAGCGAGCCCATTAACCCAATGACCACCAAATAATATGCACACCTTGTCATGTGGAAGTGAAGCTACGATACACCATGAGGACATCCATCACTCAACAACATTACATCTCGACATGCACACTAGTAGCAGCACGAATGTACCAGCACTGTCATGTCGAGATGTGTCATGATTCATGTTGTCTACATCACTATTATGGGCCATATTATGTCAATCAATGTAATGTAACGTGGAAGTCCAAGAGACCCACTTGTAATCTAAGGAGTCATGTAAAGTTGAAAAGTCATGAAATGCAAACATTCATGAGGGGAGTCAAACAGTCACAAGGGTCAGTTTTACCCTTGGCTATAAATAGCCCTCATTTGTGCATGCAAAAGACTTTTTCACCTTGGTTCCTCCCACATAGCCTTAAGAGTCTGCAATATTTTCTTTGAGGAGCAAGCAATGGCTCCAACGCCCTGCCCATGGGGTTAGTGATGTAATGGTGTAACAATGTATCTTGTAACTTTCACTTAACTGAAAATCTTGCTAATAGCAGCCCATCACATTTTCACACATGTGTTAATTGTTTATAATATTTATCTTAAACACTTGTAATACATGTTTCTTTAACCTGTGTTAAAGCATTGAACTCATTTAGTTGTTCTAATACATATATTTATAAAAATGTGTTGTATAAGTTGTTAACATTATCTTGCCCATGTTGGTTACCTCCCCCGTAAACTTATTATAACAACCATCGCACTCACATGGATTGTCTTATTGGGTTTTGTACATGTTACCTTCCTTTATGTGTTGTGTATGTCGCATCTATGTAGATTTCTCCTCCGGAAACTATGCATGTCCTATTGTGTTGTGTGTCTTTGAAAGAGTTGGGGCTTCCTCCCTTCTGACTTGAGACTCACTCCCACCTCTCTCTCTGCGGTGAAAGAGCCTTGACACAAGTAACACTAGCACTCATTAGGCATGCGAATCTCTCCATTCAAGGACAAAGTGTACCACTCTCACATGATGACAAGAAAGAGATAAGGCATATCTTTAAGATAATGGAAACCGGACCATCTTATCGGATGGGAATCCTAAACCAAATAGTGTGAGGTCTAGTTGGGACTTCATAGTGGGGAGATCCCTTGATGTTGGTGGGTCCAACACCATCAAAATTTTGACACTAGAAGGAGGGCCAGACGACAAGCTGAGCCCATACATCTAGGTTGAATATCTTACCTAATGAATCATACGCAATTCATGATCCTCGGGTGTTTCTCTCATTTCTCCCTTAATCAGCTATCGAACCTCAATGATCTTCTCAATCACTTGTTCTTGTTAAAGTTTGACAGTGAGGATAGAACGTTTGTAACCAAGCACATTTCTGATTTTCTTCATTTCTGTGAATCTCATGAAATCGATAGTCATGAGCTTGTTTGCGTATTCTTCTCCCTCACCCTTGAATGTTGTGCTAATCAATGGTGTCATACCCTTCTACCTACTTATGTCCATGCCCTTCTAACTTTCCTAAAGGAGCTCCATCAAGCCTTCGATGAGTGTGACCACCAAGATGTCTATGAAAGAATCTCTCATTCAAGAATAAATTCTAGTGAACCAGTTGAGGACTTTTCTACCCGCTTCCTTCACCTCTGTCACGAAATTCATGAATGGTTTGTGGACCTTGACTTCATGATCCAAGATCTAAAATTCTTGGTTCATGTCTCTTGAAACGGTGAACCTCTTGATTTCCCTTCCTCCTCGACTCTTGCATATCACGACACACCTCATGTCTCTAAGAGAGTGCCCCCTTGCAGCAACCGCAAAGCCAAGAAATATGCTTAGTGGGTACCCCCTCGCAGTAGTTGCAAAGTTGAGAAATATGTGTAGCATGTACCCCCTTGCATCGGTTGCAAAGATGAAAAATATGTGCAGCATGTTCCCAACCCATCTGCTCGGCTGTCTTTCGCCCAAACAAAGGAAATTTCAAAATGGTTAAGAAAGCCTATGGTGAAAAATCATCCCTCCATTCTGCAAGAGGAAATCACCATTCACAACCCAAATCTTGGGTATAATATGCATCTCTTCCATCCTCCATCATCTACAATCCATGGTTCCTTGCACCATGACTCGGTTGAGAGATCTACTTCACAAGCTAGTTGTGTGAGCTCTCTTGATTCTTGATTTGTTGGTTCAAGTTGCAGTCATGTGTAAGGAAATCTCATCATACAAGTGGAGGAGCAGGATAGTGAAGACATAATCAATTCCTCTCAAAACATTGAGCTTCCATTATTGATTGATTATTGATCCGTGAATCTTGGTGAAACATCATGCACAATCAATTCTTTCGAGCAACCTACAGCCTTGGGTTGTCATCACTTCCATGCTTCCGTATGTTGTTATGAATGCCCAAGCATATCGTATGACCTATTGTCATCTCATGTACACTCTAACTCAGCTCTATAAGGTGCACCAGTCAAAGTAGACATCCATATCGAAGCTTCCTCTGCACCTCACTTTCCCATGTGTCCTATCATTCATAGTGCATCAACATGCATCAAAGATACTCTACATTCTCTTGCTTCTTCAGCTTATGATTTATCTCCTCGATCGACACAAGGAAATGAGGTTGTCCATGATGAAAATAGTCTCAACACACAGGACTCTTCCCACTCATCATAATCTTGTGTGTTGCATAAAGACAGCTTGTCAAGTCAGCTTGCTAAAAATTTTGATGAAGTTTGTGACAGAGATGGTTGTCATCCTAAGAGAAGCTTTGAAATTAGTAACAACAGCTACCCTCGAGCCATGCATGATCTGGTTCACATCTCAAAATGCAAATTTTCAATTCTAGAAAGTTTTGAGACATGCCAGGAAGTCGAGGCACTTCAACATCTGTTGATGGTTATGTCAGGACCATCATCACAACAGCAACCTCCTTGTGTGATGATGAGTGCACAACCTATCACATGAATCAAATTACTCTCATTTCAACACGCCCTGATTGGTTTCGTACATTCACAATGCTAGAATCATTTCTACAATTTTGTGATGACCATGATGCCTGTGCACCTTTTCACCAGTTTTAGGTGGGTATTATATCATGTCTAGCGCATAATGAACTTGGTTCCCTCATTCAGAGCGTTTTCATGATTGTTCAAAAAAAATCTTTATTCATGTCAAACTGGGAATTCGACATCTCAACCGACCGGTTTGATTTTTCTTCTATCATTGGTGGTTGTCATGCAGTTTATCATTTTCCCAATAGTACATCCAATGATAGTCGCTTCATGCATGATGATCTTCACTATGTAACATATTTCTTCTTACACTTCTGTCAAGCAAGTGAGGCACTTTAGCCTATGCTGATGGCTATGGAAGGCCCTCACTGTCTTGACATGACTGACGAAAATGACCAAATCTATCTATCTGTATCATATTCCTATCGCGATCCCTTTTCTCAAATCAGGAATCCATCTTCTCAAAGATCATGCATCTTTCAAAATAGTCGTCTTGAATTTTATGATCCAATCACTGAATGGTTGGAACAATCTTACTTGGCGAGTCGTGTTGTAGGTAACAAGATCTAGTCCTTCCTTGCAATAGTTAAGAAACCTGGTGCAGAAAAACACACACTCGCAAGAGGCCTCTGAGGTTTGTTAAAAAATAGTAGTTATGGAAGAGGTAAACATGTGTGTTGGGTGGTTGTGACACATTCTTCTGCCCACAGGCGATACCTTCTCTCTCGTGTGCAAGTTTGTTAAGTTTTTTCATTTTCTATTGCACACTATTTTTTATCAGTTTTAATCGCTCGCATATTTGTGACTGTAGGTCAAGTATGCCTATGGTGGCTTCACTGGAAATTTCATTTCACAAAACCCAAATTGTTTAGCATAGAAGTAGGAGTAGTGTTTTTCTTCCCTTGTATTTGCTTTATGGTTTGCATGTTTGTTTGCTTGCTGACTTGGTTTACTTTGTTTTCTTGTTTGATTTGCTTGCTTGTTTTTGTGTTGGCTTTGCTTACTATTTTTGTTTCGTTTTGTTTTCTTTAATTAATACCTTTTTATTTTTGTTTTCCAAAAATAAGTGCTTCCATCTACTGAGTTATGGATTTTGAATGAGTATGTGGTTGAAATCTAAGAGGCTTGTGACACTACAGCACTTGGCCAATCTTGCGTCTATATTGTTTGTGCTTAGTTGTAACCTTCACCGATGAAATCTTGACAAAAAATATGAGCTATTTGCAAGGGGAGATTTGGTCCAACCATGAACTTGTGTCCACACTGGGAAACCCCATGCCTATACTCAGCCTTCTACTCTCTTTATTCAAGCTCACCCAACTAGTAGAAATAGAGAAGGGGAAATATCTAAATGAGCAAACCTATGTCAAAGGTATTATATGCTTCTTTGAAGGAATAACCTCTTCTGCTCTCTATAAGTTAAGATCCCTCTTCCACCCAAAAACAAATAAGTGCTAATGCATAGTCCTCTTGAAAAAATACAAAGGTGAAAGAAGAGAAAGACTTCCTGCATAGAGAGGTGAAGCATACAACTCCATCGAGTACTGACTAGGCTCGCTGGTAGTGGATAAATGTGTGTGTTCCTGCATGACTTCGTTGGGGTACAATCCAAGCCTACTAGCTGTGGAGAAACATTAGAGATGAAAACTTATACTTTGAAAAATTTCGACTCAGAAGCCAAACTACCCTCCCTGATTTAGAAACACTATGACAACCTGAAATTTTTGTTGAGTTCGACTGAGTTGGCAAATGGTAAACCGTGTCTATCTATGAGGTAAGTGGGGAAACCAAAGAAACCCACACAGGGATTCAATACTCCTCGAAAGACCAAGGCCCTCTATTGTCAATGAACTGAAATAGAGAAGCTGGAGTTCTACTAGTGTGTTGTAGCAGTAGCAACACCCTCCAAAATTTTGGCCCGCATCCAATTTCGAAGCCTCCTTTGAGAATTTTAATTGATGCTTTCACACACTCGAGTTCCACTTATGAGCTCGTGTGAGTCTTTTCACTCACCTTTCTTGATCGTTCAAATGACAACTTTTGTATGTTGGTATCAATGTC
Organism: Pinus taeda; assembly: GCA_000404065.3. Lineage (NCBI taxonomy): Eukaryota > Viridiplantae > Streptophyta > Pinopsida > Pinales > Pinaceae > Pinus > Pinus taeda. The sequence continues at coordinate 27,556 of APFE030861102.1, forward strand.
TCGCTTACGACCATGTTCTAGTCATGCACAAGGTCTTTACTTCATTTGTATGTGTTGTGTTCTCTAGGTAAACATATGTCACATTCACACATAGAGTCATATGCATTGTCATGCAAGCACCTTCGTGGTCATCCAACGGTCAATCACAAGCATCACAGTTGTCGCTCGCACTGTCGGTCATTCATGTTGAGCATGTGCATCTTGATGTTTTGAGGCATCTTGTCATCAAGTCATGTGAGTTTGTGTTTTCAAGGTTGTGTATGCACCATTTCACTCGCTCACACACATAGTTATTTTTGCTGAAATTATGAAGACCAGATCACCCTCTCATATTTGGACCATCACCCTATCATCGACTTGATCGATTGTCCCCAAAACAATGCAGAAGCACCCAGCAAGCCATTTCAAGTTGAGATTCTTGCAAGCTCATCAATCAACCCTCTTTCTGGTCAACTGGAGAGTTTGACTGAGTGGTCAGCTCAACATTGACTCCCCTCAAAAATTGTGCAGAGCTTGCAAACCATGCTCACTCTGCTGACTGGGAAAATTTCACAAACAGGTCGAACAGACACCCAGTTCCCGTACCTGTCTCCCTTGGAAAATTGTGCAGCTTTCCCAACAAGTCACCAGTCTGTCAGCCAACTACTCACCCGAAAAACTACATAGATTTCATGAGAAAGCCCTCTATAGCCCAGCAGTCCACTCAGCTCAAAAACTGTGTAGAGGTGGTCAGAAGGTCAGCCTCCCAGTAACTGCCTAATTTTTCCTGCAAGCAGCGCACTGCTAGCTCCCTCTAGGAACTGCGGATTTTTTGCTGCCAAGCTCCCATAGCCTGCTCACCCCAGAAATTGCATATATCATGCCTACCAAGTCTATAGCCTGCACTGCTTCTCCCAAAATTGCGTAGATTTGTCCTCCAGCCGAGCCAGATCACATGGAAAATCACTACCAATCCATACTTCTCATCTCTGTACTTCTGCGTAGTTTTCATCAGAAGTTCCCAGATTCCTCATCCTAGCTTGAAACTTGCCTCATGTAGTTTTGTAACCTTGTCCTCTCTCCCAGTCACCTACATCCAAAAACGATCATGCATCATGGTAGACTAGGAGGTTTATGAATTTTATGTCATCTTGTCATGAGTGACTATAGATACAGGTACATGAATAGACATGACATGACAACATATGGGATGAACAAGGAGAGTACAATAAAAAGGACATGTTCATGAACGGACGAACAAATGACGCATGCGAGAAGATGTGTTCATAAACGGACAGCCATGTGAAGACATTTTTGCAAATGGATGAACTGACGATCACACGAGGATGTGTTCGCAAACGACGAACAGACGAACATGCAAGGATGAGTTCGCGGATGGATGAATGGATGAAGATGCATTTTCATGAACGAACAAACATATTAAGCATGCAAAAGTACAAGCAAGGAGCAACGTGCGAACGTAACATCAAGAAAACCCAATGACCATAGAAGACTTTGCACACCCTTCCATGCAGAGGTGAAGTTGTGATACACCATGAGGAAATCCATCACTCAACAACATTGTAGCTCGATATGCACACCAGCAGCAGCATCAACATACCAACAATGTCATGTTAAGTCGTTTCATGAGTCATGGTGGCCACATCACTATTGTGGGCCATACTATGTCAACCAATGTAATGTAACGTGGAAGTCCAAGAGACCCACTTGTAATATGATGAGTTGTGTAAAGTTGAAAATTCATGAAAGTCAAATAGTCATGAGGGAAGTCAAATAGTCACAAGGGTCAGTTTTACCCTTGGCTATAAATAGCCCTCATTTCTACACGCAAAAGACTTTTTCACCTTGGCTCCTCTCACATAGCCTTGAGAGTCTGTAATCTTTTCTTTGAGGGGCAAGTAATGGCTCCAACGCCCCACCCATGGGGTTAGTGATGTAATGATGTACCAATGTGTATTGTAAATTTCGCTTAAGTGAGAAGCCTACTAATAGGCCGACACGTTTTCACACATGTGTTGTAAATGTTTGTAAGATTTATCTTGAACACTTGTAATACTTGTTCTTTAACCTGCTTTAAACAATTTAACTCATTTAGCTGTTCTAATACATATATTTATGAAAATGTGTTGTATAATTTCTTAACATTGTCATGCCCATGTTGGTTACCTCCCCAAATATCAGACAGAACCTTTCATCTACCTGTTATAATCATCGTCGCACTCACCCGGACTGTCCCGCTAGGTGTTGTATGTGTTACATTCCCTTATGTGTTGTGACTTTTGCATCAGTGTGGATTGCTCCTCCAGAAGTTGTGCGTTTCCTATTGTGTTGTGTGTCTATGAAAAATTTGGGACTTCCTCCCTTCTGACTTGAGACTCACTCCCACCCTCTCTCTCTCTCTACGGTGAAAGAGCCTTGACACAAGTAACACTAGCACTCACCAGGCACGCGAACCTCATCTTTCAAAAACAAAGAAAATCACTCTCACATGCAGACAAGAAAGAGCTAAGGAATATCTTTAAGATAATGGAAACCATGCCATCATACCGGATGGGACCCCTACACCAAATGGTGTGAGGTCTAGTTGGGACTTCATATCGGGTAGAGCTCTTGATGTTGGTAGGTCAACCAATGTCAACATTATGCTATGGGAGTTGTATTGGTGTGGGGAGGAAGGCACATATGCTACCATTTTGAAGTATTCCATGGGGAATTCCTTAACTACCCTTCCTACAATAAGGTGCTCTATATCATGGTTCAATTTGTGAAGAAGTGGAAGCACTATTTGATGGGGAAGGAGATAGTAATCCACATATCGCTAGTTGTTATAGTACTTATGGGTCTAGAATAAGCTACAATAGACTGAGCATTACAAGTGGATTTGGTTTTTACAAGAGTTTCATTTTGCAATCAACTATAAGAATGGAAAAACAAACAAGTTGGTCGACACGCTTTCAAGGCCACCCACATCAAAGATCACAACTTTGGGGACACTTATGCAGATGGATCCATGCACCCATGACACATATATAGAGAGGCATATTCAGAGGATGAGGACTTCAAGGAGGTGTATCAGCAGTTTCAGAGTCAAAGTCATGTGCATGATCGTGATAACACCATTGACAACCATCTCCAGGATGGGTTACTCTATAGGAGGGATAAGTTATGTGTTCCTAAAGGTGAATGATCGCAGTTGATCAGAGAGGCTCACACCTCTAAAGTTTCATGGCACTTTGGTGTAGGGAATATCGTGGCTAATGTGAAAAGGTATGTGTATTGCCCCAAGATGCAAGAGCAAGTAACTAGGTTCATAAGAGGATGCATGCTTTGTTGTACCATAAAGCCTAGCAACAAGAAACAAGGTCTATATTATCCCTTACTTGTACCTACTCGTTCAGTGGGAAAACTTTCCATGGAATTTACTGGTTGTTTATAGATAATCGAGAAGGGACATGACTACCTATTTGTGGTAGTTTATAGGTTCAGCAAGGTGTGCGTTATGATGCCCTGTAAAAAGACCATCAGTGGGCAAGAATCATCAAACTTTTTATTCGGAGAGGTCTAGGTGCACTTTGGGATACTAAGGGGCATGATTTTAGATAGGGATACAAGATTCCTTAGTTCGTTATGGACTACATTGTGGGAGAAGATGGACATAATGTTGAAAAGATCTACAACATTGCATCCATAGGCATATACGAACATAGAAGTAGTCAATAGGTCTTTGGCGCAATTTCTGAAGGGATACAACGAGAAGTATCCGAAGACCTAGGATGAAAATTCGATATATATACAACATTATTACAAAAAAGAAGTCCACACTTCTATAGGAAAGTCCCCATTTGAGACTTGTTTTGGATATTTTCCATCTTCACCTTTGAATATTGCATATGGGAAGCAAGGAGGAGTGAGGGAAGATATTACAGGAGATGCTTTGAGGGATGAAAAAATTACAAAGAAGATCAAGAAGATCCATCTACAAGTATAGAAAACACTGTAGAAGTCACATGAGCAGTATAAGGTTGGGCATGATCAGCACAGAATAGAGTAATCATTCAAGGTGGGAGACAGAGCATGGCTACAGTTGAACAAGGAAAGGTTGTAGGGGCCTAGTAAGAAAATTAAGGCTCTCAGATATGTTCCCTTTGAGATACTAGAAAAGGTGGGTCATAATTCCTATCAACTTCGTTTACCACCATATATATGCATTTACTCAGTTGTAAATGTAGAGAATTTGATACCCTATGAGCCTTCCATGCTAGAGCAGGAAGACGAATAGGTCCTACCTTTAGTGGAGGATTTGGCACTCAATGCTTAGGTAGAGTTAGTAGAAGATACAGTTTTGTAGAAGATGTCTAGACTACAAGGAGGGGCAGCATGACCTTCGGTAGATTGGGCTAAAGGGACAACTTCCAGGCACAGCTAAATGGTATAGTAGAGAGAAGTTGGAGGAACAATTTCCTCACCTCATTTAGTAAAAGAGTTTTCAGACCAAAAGCCTCCCAAAATGGGTAGGTATGATCAAAATATGATCATTATATTGCTTTCTTCCATATTTATGCATTCAGAGTGGAAAAAGTGGAGGAACCAGCTCATGGGATCATTTTTACCGTCGTGACCTAGTTTTGAAAAATAGGGCCTGAAACCTCCTGGAATAATTTTATAGCATAAAACAACATTTTTTGGGTGAAAAACTTTGTCACTTTGTCATGGCACCTTTTCATTTTATTCTACACACAGATATTTTTCCAATGGTTCAAGAAGTGCATCAATCAAAGTCCGTATGCAAAATTTATGCCACTCATAAGTTGACCTTCCTATTTTCACACCTATAGTTCGGGAGGATACCAATTCATCCCCCATTAGTCATGGAAAAGTGACTAGCCGCATGTTTATGATGTAAAATACTCTAGAATATTCTAAATTGTACCTCTATTTGAGAGTTAATGTAGTCAAACTTAACCACTAGTAGTCTATCGATTTGTGTTATAACTAAGCCACTTGGAGGAATAAGCATTCCATTCTTTCGAGAGCATTTTGTTCCATAGTTGATCAAAGATAGCCAAGAGAGATAGGAGGTAGCGCACACAGAGAGGGTATGTGCATTGTAGCATCCGATGGGCCATGAGAATTATAGGCATGAAATTATTGTAAGATAAGTTTCTTGAGCTCATTATTGTCTGGCACATAGATCCTACCCCTAAATCTGACCAAACCATATGTCATGAGATGATAATCCACATCCTGCTCACTTGTACGCTGCTACTGCAACGTGTGCCTAAGCTCTATGTAACTATCATCCTGATGTACTTCCTATAAGATTTGATGTTATAAATTTGTCCCATAAGAAATCATAGTTGTTATGTTATTCACATGTATTCTTTTGCTAAGAGCATCTGCAACCATTTTCTCTTTTCCCTTAATGTACTTGATCTCAAATTCAAACTCACTCATTATGGTCAACCATCTAGCTTGTCTAGCATTCACATTAGGTTGGTCAAATAAATATCTCAACCCACTGTGATCACTCATTAACACAAACCTCTTTCCAAGAAGACAGTTCCTCCACATCTTCAATGCATGAACGATTACTTCTAACTCAAAATAATGTGACACATAGTTCTTCTCATGCTCATTTAGTTTCCTTGATTCATAGAATACCACATGTCCTTCTTGCATTAGGACTCCACCAAGTCCTCTTTTGCAAGCATTTGTATATACCACAAACTCTTTATATGTATCTAAAATCTTTGGAACCGAAGCATTGTTCAACAACTTCTTTAACTTCTCAAAACTTGCTGCACATTCTTCTATCCATTCAAATTTCTTTCCCTTTCTCTGCAATGATGTAATAGGATAGAAAATACGTAAAAATTTCCTGATGAACCTCCTATAGTAACCTGCTAACCCCATGACTGATCTAACATCATCCACATTTATAGGAGCTTCCCATTCTTGTTACACAGTAATTTGTCACTATCCTCATCTCAGTCCCTCTGTTGTTTCATGTGTCAAATAAACATGTTCATATCTTCCCACTGACATAAGAAGACTAAGCAAATTCTCTCTAATGCTGAAGATTGACCCTTTTTGACTAAGTTTCTGCATCGTCGATGGTAAACCCTTAAGATGCATGACGGTTCTCTGTCATGCACTGTATTGTTGCGACGTCGTTGCTAGTCCCCAGTTCATGACCCGCGACAGTCTATATTTGGAAGATTAGTTCAAACAGTCGGCCTTCTTGATGTTTCTAGAGCTAGTTGTTGGGTTAGTTTAGGTTACCTTTCTGCCTCTAGGATGGTGGTTCCGCCTTTTGTGCTACCTTCCTTGAGGATAAGCTCCCTCTCCCTCATTTCATGGAGACTCATCCTCCTATAAAATTGCTCACCATTGCTATGATCTACTAGTTAGGAGTTTTTTTGGTTGGGGCAGTGCTGCTAGTGCTTTTGAGTTTGGTAGATAGCTTTGGTGTGAGTGTGACAAGTGTGGGATTGCTTATAGTTTGTAAGAGGTTGTGGAAGTTCCTTTAACTTTGTATTAAAGCTTATGAGTGAGAGAGGGATATTGTTTAGTTGGGAGACCCATCCTTGAAGAGTGAATGCTTGAAGAAACATATTGCCTAGACCCTCTGAGAAGGCTTGCGACATCAAGACTTGGTTGTAAGCTTTGCTCTTGATTCATTATTAATACAATCAATGATGATTTCCTATGTATTGTATGTAATTTACTTGATAGCTCATGATTTCTTGACCTTATGAGTAAATAGATCGTTGTTGTTTCCTGGTTACATGCTCTGTTGTTGTTTTGTGTTGTTTCAGGTTGATTTCTCATTAAGGAGAAGGAAACGGAAGCTGGAGCAATGCAACAGAACTTCATCAACCACCGATTTGAAGTAGGCCTCCGACGATGACTATTTAAGGGAATCAATTATTGTTTTGTCCTTGCTGTGACTAGACCCACTCTAAGGCTAGAGGGGTTTGCCTCTGTCCATAGAGGGAACACTTTCCTGCATCACAAGTTGGTTACTCCACTGGGGAGTCCTTCCTATGTTGTTTCTCTTGTTTGCTTTTGTTTGATTTTGAGTTAGTGTCTCTTGAATTTTGGGCTTGAACCATCAGTCTTTTGGGTTACCTGGGTCAATCTGCGAAGTCCCTTTATTGCCTGTGAGGATAGACTCATCTCTGTTTGGGAGTTTTCATTCATCTTTCATTGTTTTTAATTTCATCACTAAAAAAATCTAAACAGTCGCACCGACATTGCCTTGTCTCTGTTTTAAAATTTTGTGCATCGCTGAATCCTGTCGTACAGTTGTGACAATTCCTGAAACTGGCCCGCCGCATAAGAGAAGTCTACTCTCATGATGATGTTGCTCTGTTGCTATGGCTAGTGGCTGATCGGCCCTAGTTATTGGTGTTATGCCCGCGACAATCCCTGTAGAATTTTTTTTTCAATTCTACCTCCTAAATTTGCCAGTTTGGTTAATCCCTTGTTGTCTCTCTCTTACCTATTAGTTTGTTTTAATTGCTTCTAGTTAAGGTGCTTACTTTTTGGCTTCATTGAGTGAATCTTGCATTTTTGACTTTGTGGCCTAGCTTTTCAAGTTTTGGATTACTTGGCTTGGTTGCTTATCTGTCCAAGGTTCATCCGCAGCCGTCTTGTTGGTTTGCTTGAGATTCTTTTCCATTGCTTGTTTCTTGTTGATTGATGTTTAGTGTTAATTATTGAACCAATTTTGATATTGATTCAATTTTTCACTATCGGACATAGATTACAATTGTTTGGATCAATCAGTTCACACTTTCTTATTTGTTTCTTTAGAATTCAAAGCTATCAAAATCAAAAGATTGCATTCATTTAGTATACGAAAGTGAAAGTACATTTTCATTTCAAGTTTTCATGTTTGAGAAATTGGAAAGAAAACTTTGAATCTGTCATTAGTAGTATCGATGCACTATAGGATTGATGTGTTAATGCATTGTGTTTCTTAACGCTTGCATTAGCTTATCTTGGTTTTGTCTTGGTTTGGGAAAGAACTCTCTACCTTTCTATAAGTAGGTGTTCATCGAAATGAAATATGCTTTGCTCATTCTAGCTGCATCCTAGGGTTTTTGATACATACGGTAAGACCTGGAAATTGAAACATAATTCAAGATCAACTCTAAAATGAACTGAATGAACTTAACAACACATTGGAACATAACGCATACTATTTAGTGGTCTAGGATAGAGACATGCTCTGGCATCGTTAAACCTAGTCACTATTGCTTTCACTTAAGGTTGGGTGACTCCTCCTTCTATGACTCAATAGTTGCTAGTACAGATTTGCACTCCCAGTACCATCGAGTATATGTTGGGAGACCCCACTAGATTATCATCCTATATCCTTAGGAAGCCATGTCTGCCGACTTGCAAACCATAATGCATCGAACACAAAATTTGGAAAGATTGACTGTCATACAGAAAGTTTGGTTTTCATATGATCGCCAAGGTGTATATGCAGTTTTATGGGTTGTTTGGTAAACCTTTTGCCTAGTTCTCCAGAGTAGTCACTTTCGTTCCTTTTCAAACTCCTTAAAAGAAAAGGTCCATCTGAGCACTTTTCCTTTCAGTCTCATTAAACCTCGAAAGAGATAGAGTCACATTTTCATCCTTTTCTCAACTCTTGAAACATGAAAAGGTAAAGTTTTGTTCTTGTATCATAAAATCTACTGTCCAAGAAATATTCCTAGTAACAGTTCAAGTTCTTCATTACAGTGCAAGTGTTTTTCAGGCTAGTTACCAATGGAAACTTTCCCCGAGTCTACCGGCCCAGGTCTTCCCCTAGATGGAAATCCTGGTCTATTTCCACCTTTTGAAAATGTCAATGCTTCGTATATGGCAACATTTTACTTGTCTAGGTTAACCATTGGTCTACCCGTTTAGTTGTTTTCAACCTCGGTGGTCCCGAGCGTCATGAACCCTATTCCGCCATCTCCTTCATTTGAATCACAACATGTTGATTCCAAAGTTGAGCCTGCACCTTCTTCCCCTGTTTCTTCACCTTCATCTCCTCCTTCGCCTAGTGAAAGTTTCATATCTAGTAATCAGGATACTAAGAAGAAGAAGAAGAAGAAGTCTGATGAGCGTGAGGTCACTTGTGTCGTTATTGCTTCAAGTACATCTCAGGTCGAACCACCTTCTGCTCCTCCAATAAAGGTTAAGTTTCCTTGAAAATTTTGCAAGGGTGACCATCTTGTTCGTGATTGTCCTGGCATCCCTAGGATCTTGGAAGTACGGTCTCACAATCCAGCTCATCCTTCGTCGTCCTCTGAAGCTCATGATGATGCTACCCTATCAACTAGCAGTGGTAAGAAGAAAGGGAAGATTCGATTCCCTTGTAAATTGTGTGAAGGTAACCATCCCCTTCACCTTTGTCCACTCATGGATAAAGCTTCAGCTGTTTTGGAAAGTCTTACAGCTTCTTTGCCTCCACTTCCAGTTGGTTATCAAAGGCTCTCTTTAGATGCTCTCTCGGTTGACAAAGAGATTAACTTATATTCTTCTCTTGTCCACCCTCCTCTTTCCAAACCTAGTTGTGCTAGGCCTGTCCCAGACCAACCATTGGTCAGAGAGAGTGTCGACTTGGATTCATCACCTATTGATCACTCTGTTCTGGAAGAGAATCATGATCATCCTGCTCATGTTCTTCTCATCTCGTCAGATTCTCCAGAGTCTGATAGTGACCCTCCTATCCTAGCTAATTCAAAGAGTCCTTCTTCGGTTCCTGTAGAGCATGGGGGCAATCATATGATACCGCCACCAAGTAGTTCAGTTGTTTCCTTCAATTGGAGTCATTTGACTGCATTTCACCTTCCATCCTATGTGCCTTTCCAGATTACAGTACATGCTTATGATAAGGCAGTACCTGGCAGTGTCTTGGATGAGGGTGCATTGGTTAGCCTCATTCCTTTCACTACTTGGCAAGCTTTGGGTTCCCCACAGCTTGTGCCAGTCACTCAGAGTTTTTTGGCATTTGATGGAGGAACCAATCAACCTTTAGGGATCCTTCTGAAGTTCCTTGTTACTTTGGGAGGCAAATTGGTCTATATAGACATGATGGTTGTCCAAGGGACTTTAGATTTTAGTCTTCTCCTCGGATGTGATTACATTTATGAAATGGAGGCTCTTATTTCTTCACTCTTCCATGTGGTTTGTTTTCCACACAATGGAATAATGGTGACTATTGATCAATTGTCATTCGTTAGTCACCCGGTGCCTCCTGTACCACCATCATCTCCCATCGGTTCTTATCTGCAAGTAGTACCTTCTTTGACATAGGTTAATTATGTGGCTACTCATTCCATCTCCACCCCTACTAATGATTATGTAGATGGTCTAGTACATCATGTACTGGGGGCATTGGAACCTAATCTATCGTTGGTGTCTAATGACATGTGTTCCTCGCAGAGTGTAGTTCTTCCATCTAGTGAAGACCTCTTGGGAGTCATGTTTTCGTATGACCCATTAATCAAAGGGTCTTGAGGATATTTTTGATCTTGTGTCGACCTCATTAAAAAATGAATCAAGTCCTAAGGAGAGTTCTTTTCTTGTGTCGACCTCGTTAAAAAATGAAACAAGGAGTCTTGAGGAAAGTTCTTGATCTTATGTCAACCTCGTCAAAAATGAAACAAGGGTTATGAGGATAGTTCTTTTACAGTGTCAACCTCATTAAAAAATGAAACAACTCCCTTTCTGACTCGAGTCTTTGCTTAATATCTTGTAAAATCCAAGTCGAGTCTTTCCAAGATCTTGAAAGTGAACCTTCATTCCATCCACCTCGTTGAATGCAATGAACCTTGGGGGGGCATGCACCTCGATTTGCGTCGTTATGTTGGGGGCATGAAAACTCATAACAAGCATAGTTTTTCGTTTCAAGCTTGTGTAAACATGAAACCAAATCCAAGAAAAGTTATCCATGGTTCAAGCTTGTGTAAAAATGAACCCATACCCGATTTACATCTCGTGATTTCCATTTTTATCCGCTAATTTCTACTAGATGAGCCTTGGTTGTTTCATTCCATCGCCAACATCTCTTTGTCCGATCATATGGTTTCACTTGGTTGTTTTTCCTTTCCTGAGGAACCACAGCGATGAGCGGTTTTATTAACCAGCCTCTTGACCATCAAATGTTTTGAGCAGTTCCACCATTGCCGGAACCAATTGCTACCCTTTATACCACTCGTTCCTCGAGGACGAGTCACCTTTAAGCTCTTTTCTGACTCATAAAAGATGAAAATATTGCCAATTTTTTCCCTTTTAACTCGTTAAACGAAATAAAGGGCGGTCCAATTTGAGTTATTTTCCGACTGTGTAAACATGAAAAGATTGTCGGACTTTTGTCGTTTCAAGTTCTCTATTGGTTACGAAACAATGTGTCTTCGATCACTTTTCTACTTTTCAAATCGAGGTCACTAATTACAAAAATTACTCCTTGATCATAATGGTTAAGTGGTTCTCTCGAGTATTACTTTATACTTTTTCGGGCTCGAGGGACACAAATTTACGAAAATGGACCCGCCTGGAGTTTCCTTTTCCGTGTCTTTTTCAAACTCTCTAAACATGAAAAAGACTGAGTTTTACCTATGTCGGACTCGTTAAACCCCGATGACATTAGAATCATCACCATGATGAGACTCGAGCTTCTCCTCCCTAGGGCTCGTTAAACTATTACTAGTTTGGATTCATCTAAAGGTCAAACTTATATTACAAGCATATGCTATCCTCTTCAAGCTTGTTTTCAAAAATAATTGGGGTACTCACCAGCAACGGTGGGGGAAAAAATTTGGAAGTCGTCATTGGTTACCTATGGCAGCTAATCACTCTTGAACATTGACACTTTTGCTGCTTGCCGGGTTGGGACATCCACACATCGTTATTTGGCCTTCAGGGGTTTTGGGTTGTGATTTTGTCTCATTCCATCTGATCCGTGTTGTCTCCATCAAGACTTTGATCCCTTGGTACCAAAATGTTGTGACATTCTCGAGTCGTGTCATTGATATGTTCAAGAGTATAATCCTTCTTCAGTTTACACCCTTACCTCCTCCTCTGATATTCTGCTTCACCATCTACCACTTGTTCCTTGTCTCATGTCATTGATGGGGGAAATATTATGGCACTCCTACGGCAGATCGTCTCTTATCGACACTAGCTCATTATCCAAGAGATTGATCTAGAGATCCCATTCGGTACCTTGGAGCTTGCATGCCTCAATGGCAAGTTCTTCGCACCTGACGATAGAATTTCATCATTGGTCTTTGATTGGGTGATTCCATGATTCTTCGACTTCAGCTCATTTTTCACACTTAGTGGATTGTACTGGATAGTACCTTGAGAGCCATTGGCATTATTGGTGGTTTCCCTCACACTTGTTAATGGTTTTCATCATTGATCGGTAATCAAGTGACTCTCTATCGTGCTCAACCCCAACACATCTGTTCGCATGCTAGAATTTGTACTATGATTGGTTGAGTTTCAAGACCCCGAACTAAGATTGCATATGTTCAGGTTGCGTGGATTGGTTCATGATTACAGATATGACTCTTTGATGGATGGTTGCAACCATACTTGAGTCTTCATGGATGGTTGTGACCATACCTTTATCATTATCATGGTCTTGTCAACTGGATGGCTACGTCCATACCACAGACCTAGTCTCCTATGTCTTTTGGATGGCTACGCCAATGCCCAGACTATGTGTATTTCACTATCACATAAATCAGTTGTACTTGCGCCTGCAGGATCTTCGGGGTGGTTTTCTTTCTCAGACAGTTTCATAGAGCATTTCACCCCTCACACTCTCTCAAACTTCATGCTTTAGGGGGCATCTGTTACACAGTAATTTTTCTCTGTCCCTCTATTGTGTCATGTGTCAGATAAACATGTTCATATATTTCCACTGACATAAGAAGATTAAGAAAATGCTCTCTAGCACTGAAGATTGACCCCTTTTGACTAAGTTTCTGCATCGTCACTAGTAAACCGTTAAAATGTGTGACGGTTCTATGTCCTGCATTGTATTGTTGCAACGTCATCGCTAGTCCCCAGTTCATGACCCGCGATGGTCCAGATTTGGCGAATTAGTTCAAATAGTCGGCCTTCTAGATGCTTCTAGAGCTAGTTGTTGGGTCAGTTTGGGTCACCTTTTTGCCTCTGGGATTGTGGTTCTTCCTTTTGTGCTACCTTCCTTGAGGATAAGCTCCCTATCCCTCATTTCATGGAGACTCCTTCTCCTATAAAATCACTCACCATTGCTATGATCTGCTAGTTAGGAGTTCTTTTGGTTGGCGCAGTGCTGCTAGTGCTTTTGATTTTGGTAGATAGCTTTGGTGTGAGTGTGACAAGTGTGGGATTGCTTATAGTTTGTAAGAGGTTGTGGAAGTGCCCTTAACTTTGTATTAAAGCTTATGAGTGAGAGAGAGATATTGTTTAGTTGGGAGACCCATCCTTGAAGAGTGAATGCTTGAAGAAATACTGGATGGACCCTCCGAGAAGGCTTGAGACATCAAGACTTGGTTGTAAGCTTTGCTCTTTATTCATTATTAATACAATCAATGATAATTTCCTATGTCTTGTATGTAATTTACTTGATAGCTAATGATTTCTTGACCTTATGAGTAAATAGATCGTTGTTGTTTCCTTGTTACATGCTTTGTTGTTGTCTTTTGTTTTTTTAGGTTGACTTCTCATTAAGGAGAAGGAAATGGAAGCTGGAGCAGTGCAACAGAACTTCATCAACCACCAGTTTGAGGTAGGCCTCTGACGATGACTATTTAAGGGAATCAATTGTTGTTTTGTCCTTGCCATGACTAGAACCACTCTAGGGCTAGAGGGGTTGCCTCTGTCCATAGAGGGAACACTTTCCTGCATCACAATTCCATGATAGCTCTTATCATTTTTTGGATCCAGTGTTATGCCTTCCTTGGAATCAACATGTCCCAAGTAATTTACCTTTGTCTGAAAGAAATGGCATTTACTAAGCTTGGCATATAATTGATGCTCTCTTAGAAACCTCAATATTTTTGCTAAGTACTCAGCATGATCTTCCTCATTCTTAGAACATTTCAATATATTATCAATGAATACAATCACAAACTTGTTCAGATAAGGATGCAACCCACTATTCATCAAGCACATAAAAGTAGCTTGAGCATTAGTCAAACTGAAAGGAACTACAACAAACTCATTATGACCATACTTGGTCTAGAAAGCAGCCTTATATATTTCCTCTTCTTCGATTTGCGCCTGATGATATCTGGATCTGAAGTCAATATTATGGAACAGTTTTGGTCCCTTCAACTAGTGAAACAAGTCATCAATCCTAGACAAAGGATACATGTTCTTGATCTTCACCTTGTTCAATTTCTTGTAATTGATGCACAACCTGAGAGTACCATCCTTCGTCTTCACAAAAAACACTAGTGCACCCTAAGGTGACACACTTGGCCTTTTGTATCCCTTGTCAAGGGTTTCCTTCAACTGTAAATTCAATTCCATTAACTCTAGTGTGCTCATCCTATAAGGTTCCTTTGATGCTAGTGTTGCCCCTAGTACCAACTCAATAGAAAAGTCCACTTTCATGTGAGGTGGAAGCTCTTAAATATCTTCTGGAAACATGTCCTGAAATTGTAGCAAGACCCTTGTACCTTTTCAAGACTTCTTCTTCCTCAACATCCTTATCTTTATCACTGGAGATATGAACTACAAATAACAGACAGCCTTTCCTACGACTACACTTCGCATGTATAGTTATAATCATTCTGAATGATGTTGCCTTCTTCTTACCCTACAATATTTTATGTTCTCCACTCTCATCCAAGCACTCAATGGACTTTTCATAATAATCCACCTTAGTCCTGTGAAGATACAACCAATCCATATCCAGAAGAATATTATACAATCTTAATGGAAGTACATTCAGATGTGTTGATTTGGGCATACCATTTAACTCAAATGCACAAGCTCTTACCCAATCATGAACTCTCTCTTAGTACCTGTAGCCAATTGTACTAACTAAGACTTTGTGTGCACTTCTTTCCCCAAACCATGCTTATCGACCATGTCAAAGTTAACATAAGTATAATTAGAGCTAGAGTCAATTAAAATAGAAACAACTTGATCACAAAGCTTACCATCCATCTCGATAATAGATGCATGGTTATTTGCTTGTCTGTTATCCAATGTTGCATAGATCCAAGGATGCTCTACCCAACATCCCCAACTAGCTGCACTTCCTGCTCATTGTAGATCTAAGGCCTACCACCTTGATACGATGGAAAATCCATCTTGAGATGCTCCTTGCCACATATCCAACACTACAACTTTCCCATAACACCACCTTTATTCTTCTACTCTCCAGGTTGCAACCCATGTCCATTCTCAACTACATTAAACTTCTTATAAGGACCGATATTCTCTTTCTCACCTGCATCTTGATTTCTTGTTCACTTCGATGGCCATTTACCTTTAGTCTTGCATTTCCCTTTCCAACCCTATTAAGACTTTGTCTTACGCTTCGATTGCTCATAAGAGTGTTTCAACTTCCCAATGACTTCTTTTAGTGACCGAGGCTCATCATACTCAATTCGATCCTTATATTATAATGGTAATCCACTAAAAAAATATTTGAACTTTAGCCTTATCATCCTTAAGATATGATACATACCTAAGGAACTTGGTTGTTTACTCTTCATTTGTCATCGATCCCATCTTCACCTCATATATTTCCTTAGCTTTACTATCATAGTACCTCTCTGAAAATTACTTATTTCTGAAAATATTTTTGAACTCATGCCAACTTAACTCCTTTGTCCTGATGTCTCTGACCCAATTCACATCATCCCACTAGATGTTCGATTTTCCTTTGAGGTTGAAAATAGCTATCTTGGCCTTCATGTTCTAAGTGTAGTTGATCCATGCCTTTATATATTCTGGCTTCTTCAATTATCTAACAAATGTAGGTGGCTTGGATTTCTTAAACTCATCTGGTAAAAATCCCCTTTCACTCCTCCTATAAGGATGATAACGATGATGACCATGGTACTTGTCTGAACCAGAACTAGAGTAAAAGCCATGTCCATTGCCTCCCTTATCAAGTGTATCCAAGAATCTACCATCTATAACAATTTCATCTCTATCTAACCTATGCCCACCATGAGATCTGCACAATATTCTCCATTAGTCCTGTCCTCTTGTCCATAACTACCATGTGGTTGTCCATGTCTCTACAAATATGACAAGCTTTAAAGGATAACTAGATTGACCTTTGCTTGTCTCTCCTATTCCCTAACAAATCTTTCTTGTGACTGAATGATTTTGTCATTGTCTGCTTTGCAACTTCTTATTTCTTCCTTCAAACTTCTCAAAGTTTCTACTATGTCAGGAGAGTAACCATCACCATGTTGTTAATTTCACCTGAAGGGAGGGTCTCATGAACTATAATCCACCATTTTTCTAGTCATAATTGATCTTCTACTTCTAGTAAACATATCATGTCAGATAAACCAAATATAAACATAACCAACATACCTCAGCATATTTCAAGGGAGGATATCTTGTTTGCAAGATCAACCAGATTAGCACAATAAATGTATAATCATAACAATATGTCAACCTCATGCATGACAATACCAATTGCATACCATGACCTCATGCACGGCAACCATGACCATGACAATGCATGCATAAAAAACATATAGACACTGGCATGCATAAAAAACACATATACAACCGACATGCATGTAGGACAAACACATTCCACCCATCCAGTCCAAGTGATGAACCTGAGATCTCTGATCTACACCCTGTGATATCAGATATTACCCAAAGAAAGCGCAACCAAATCTGATACCACCCTGTGGTATTAGATATTAACCAAAAATAGCGTAACGAGCTTTGATCACCCTATAACACCCTCCCCCCACACTTACCCAAGTTCACTAGTCCATCGTGGTAAATATGCGATGAAGAGTTACTATGATATGACTCAATATCCTAGGTACAGCGAAGGAATTGGAATCGACAAACTGAAACTTTATTGACTTTCCTTAGGAGCTACAGGATTCCCAGGAGATAAACAACCACTCCATGCGCCCAAACCCTAAACTAACTTGCTTTCTCACTGACTTAGACTCCCATTTTCTTGCATAACAAGGCAAGCCAGTGACTGTAAGCCTTCATTCGGATGTATAACCTTGTCTCCTAGTGATTGTAGTCTAAATTACTTAGTTCTATGAATGTGACCCTGAGATCTTAGCCAGTTTTACAGTGCTAGGATCTAGACCTCTGCCCAAAACTTGATAGAACTTTCCAAAATGATGAATGACACAAGAAATCCATTAATGCAAAACTTAGACAAGAACTTGACCTAACAAGACTTGACCATGACAGAAATTTCGTCAAACACATTATGAACATGTAATTTATAGGTTATAAATTCATATCTAAACATAACGGTCCCATAATTATCTAAAAATCATCAAGAAGGTTTGTTTCTCTCTCAAAATAGTTGTAATAATATCTATTAAGTCATGCATTCAATACGAATTCATTAATCAAAACAAGATAAGATCCATAACTAGAATCTATCATAAAACCATGCTTATAACCAAAATATAACCAGAATAATAACAGTGACAGAAAAAAAATCAAAGCCACATAATAACAAGTATAAATACTCATGAAATACAAGAGGAAAAGAGCTCTTATTGACATATGAAAAATCCAAACCACGTTAGGGACTTCCACGTACCAGTCAACCATAGATTGTGTTGAACCAAAATTTCTTTCATCCAATCACCCCTGTACCATTTTCCAAGCATGAATGTGGGACTCACAACAAAACAGTCAGGGCTTGCTCAGGCTTTACCAAATATATTTCAATTACCAGTCAAGGGGTTTCTAGGCTAGAAACAAGGACCTACCCAACTAATATTTATCGCAATATCGTCATTATCGGTCAATGGATTCCTAGGCCCAAACAAAGAAACATACACTACCAGGATTTACCATAATCCCGCCCAAAACTAGTTAAGGTATCACTAGGCCCTAAATAAGCATGGATGCCTCCAAATTTCTTCACCAATATCTTTTGAAAATTTCCTGTCTCCACCCTCAAGATTTACTGCTTATCCTACCATTATTGGTGAATGGATTTCTAGGCCCTTGGGAATTTTCTTGAGACCACCTCACCCAGCTCTAAAACCATTTGGCAATCCAAAGCTTAACCAAATGAAAGAACCAGGTTATCTGGAAACTGAAACAAGTATATGAAACCACTATCACACCTAGAAATCTCATGTCAATGATAGCAAGAGAACCAAATGCACACATGCATGTACCATACATCCCAAACCTAGCAAGGAAATCATACATGCAACTTGATACCTGCAATGTAGTCCCACTGTAGCTGCTTGATCCAACTCTTCCTTTCTTGATCTTTGATTTATTTTCCTTCCTTTGCCTTCCTTTCTCCAATGCTAGAGTGCTCCAAGAATGCTCTAAGTGTGCAAGAGTATGAGAGAATAGAGAGAGAGATCCAAAACTAAACTGGCAGAAACTTTAAAACTGACATAAGCTTAAACTTATAAAAGTTGTGAACTGATCCTGATAAGCCTTTTTAACAATGACGCTTTTATTTTCTTCAATTTCCACTAATATTCCTTCAATTTCCTCCTCACATGCAACCAGTGACCTTTCACCTTTATTTTCTCCTATTTTCCTTTATTTTCACAATTAAAATGCCAATTAATGTCTCTTTTCCTTTTCAATGCCTTTTCCATTGCCTTTACCAATTTATTTAGCCATAATAAGTCAAATGAACACCCATGAGGATAATTTTCCCAACATTCAACTTGGAATATGTGTCCTGTGACCTTGTTCTTATTTTTTGTTTCTTAACTTCATTACATGGATTTTTAATCAATGTTGTTATAAGGGATTCTTGAATATGTTTACCTTCTTCGAATAGCAAGAGCAATGACTCAACAACTTCATTTTTTTCTTTTATCAAAGACTCCTTATGGGCTTTATTTTTCTTCCTCATCCTCTCTATTTCTTCAAGTGCACTTACCATTTATCCTTCTAGATCCACTCTTCCCTCTTCATCATTAGAGTTAATAGCTTCAACTTGCAGATTTTATATGGGCATTAGCATGAATTCCTTTGGGATCTCATTCACTTTCCGAGGAGCTCTCTTATTGAACATAAAAAATCCTCTTCTTATCCTTATTTATTTCCTTTTTAACTTTCTTGAATATTTCTTTAGTATCGTAATCTTTCTTCTTCTTTTCAGGAAACTTTGATGCATAGTGACCAACTTTTCCACAACTAAAACACTTAAAGGGTAGATTACCTTTATACTTTCCTAATCCTCGCTTGAGCTTCCTCACAAAGTTGGATTCTTCTTCATCCATTTCACAACAAGAGTCATCATGCTTTCTTTGCACTTCTTTTCCACTTTGAAGGTTGATTCTTTGGTTGTAGACTTGCCTTTAGAAATTATCATCTCATAGGCAATGAGTATACCAAGTAATTGATCTAGAGTGAGAGAGTTAATATTGGTCATTTCTTCAATGGTTGACACCTTTGGATTAAACCTTTCAGGAAGAGATCTTAAAACCTTCTGAATTGTTGCAGCTACATCTAACTTCCCATCAAGCCCTCCTATGGAGTTCACAACTTCATTAACTCTTAAAAAATACTTTGCATTATCTTCATCATCGTGCGTACTTGAAGACTCAAATTGCATCCTATAACCTTGAAGTTTGGCTTTCTTTATCTTGTTGTCTCCTTCATAGTAGTTTCTCATATTTTCCTAAATAGATTTGGCAGATGTACAGTATGTTACTTTGACAAGCTCTGATCCGGGTAGTCCAGCAAGCATGGAAATCATTGCTTTAGCATTGCATGTGAACTCCATTTTTTTATCTTCGATAATCATTATTGGAGGCTTTTGATATTCTTATTCCACAACATCCCACACATTAACTCCAAGTGATTGAATATAGGTATTCATCCTTACTTTGCAAAACATGTAGCTTGTTCCATTGAACATAGGTGCCATGTTGGTAAACCCTCCTTCCTGGTTTGCCATGGTCCTTGATATTTCTTCTAGTTGTTAAACTAATCTAAAGGAACTTGATCTGATACCAATTGTTAGAAGCCAATACAATACTAAGATGGGGGGGTGAATCAATATTGTAGGAATTTTACCAACTTAAAAAAATTATTTCACTTTGTTCAAGAACACAAGGTCACCATTAAGTACTTCAGCAATTAATTAAAATAAGCATGACAAGAAACAATATCAGCAAACACAACGGAACACACAAATAACAACATATTATTCAAAACTTCTTTTCAATTTATTCATAATGTAAGCTACAACTTCTTGTTACAATTCTATGGCTACAACCAGCAAGAAGCTACAACTTCCTGAATTTTTAGCTACAACTAAAAGGAGCTACAACTCCAAATATTTACTAGCACCTACTGGAAGGATCACCAACCCCTTATTTGTAATCTATAACTTGCTTAACACTCATTGATTCATCTTTCATCCATTTTCATACTAGAACCATCAATGCCAACTCTGCCTTCAAAATAAAACAATTTCCTTTTAAGCATAAATACCTTTAGTAATCTCTAATTATTGAGAATAAAAACAACTTCACCTCAACTTGCTCATGAGAATTATCCAGCCTATTTGCTCAAGATTTCTTATAAGGATTTTGACTTGATATTTTTGGCCTCTCTACTTTTCTTGTATTCTTGCATGAATCCTTATTTTTTTCCTTTTTCTTGTTCATTTTTGTCTTTTGGATCTTCTCACCAAGTTATTAGACCTTACCCATCCTTTTAAATAAGTTAAACTGAGTTTTTATGCTTATTTTAGCTATTCTAGTCTTTTTACATAATTTAGTTAGGCTTTTCTATTTCTAGCAAACCTCTAGATTTGTCAAAATTTCCAAATATGCCTCTTATATATTTCCAACTCTTTCATGCATTTACCACTCTGCTATTATGTTTAGCTTAAATTCCAAACTCCACCACTAAATTGTCACTTATCAATTTTTTTTGCTTGTTCCACTGTGAACCCAAAGGCTTTGCTAAAAACACCACGCTGCCACATTAGCTATCGATTGTTTCCATGCATGCATGTGCCCAAAGAATCTTAGTATGGGCCCAAAGGCATTTTAATGTTGCCACTGCAAAACACACCCAATATTTCTCTGTGGCCCATTTTATTTTAATACAAAATGTTGCCAAATCCTCCAGAATTAGCCTTCACTCCTTATGCTTTGGCGCCTTATTTTCTTTTTTCCTAAGACCATGGGTTATGACATTTGGCTTAGCCTTCAGGTTCTTAACTGCTTTAAATCATTTTATAGCTTACTTTCCTTTATAATCCTTTACACCCTTGGTCTTCATTAGTTCAAAGAACCATGTCCTCAGTGATTAAATCCCGACACCTTTTACTTGTGCCCTTCAAAAACCTTTGGGGTTTCTCTTACGGGCTTAGCTATCCCTTGGGGTCCACCTTGCCTCAATCTCATTGGTTTTTGTTGCTGCCTATTAGTGTTGATGTGTCCTAACACCTATCTCCTAATGCATTTTTCCTATGCCCCTTGATAAATCGCTAGGGTCTTCCTTATAGGATGAGTTGTCTCGATGGGTTCCTCTATTCACAGCAAAAGCCAATAGAAAATCTCTCTGGGTTGAGTTGTCTCTAACATGCCCACGTCATCCCATTTCCCAATCATCTTGCCTATCTCTTAAGTGCTTCTCTTTAATATTTTGGGTTATGACCATTGGGATGACGTCGTGCTGACATCACCTATGCCATGTGTTGTCCACTGATTAGTCCACATGTCACTCAAAAATGGGTCATTCAAGTACCCAAAAATAGTGATATGAATGCCACGTTTCACGCTCCCATTATCATCTCCAAAAAATAATGAGTTTCCACCTATCCCACTTTCAGAGAGGAGAGAGAAGGGTCCTACAACCTTTCTTTTCAACGATTTCCTTTATAAAAAATTAAAGGGTCCCAACTATTTTTTTCGTACTACTCAATCCTTTTTTCGAACTAGCGCTCCTCTGCACTCTGTCTTGAAATCCTTTAGGGTTGCCTTTTTGGGCTAGCATCAGCGGGCTCATTTGTTATGTGGGGGCCTCCCACTCAATATTTTACCAATAAACTCCCTCTGCAGTGTTGTGTCAGCTCAACATTTTCTTATCAGACGTCATCCATCTTAAATGCTTGGGTGCCTTTTGAAATTATTCGGGGTTCATCTGTTGGGGTACCACCACCAAGATGCATTATAATTGGGGGCTCCAATTGTGGCCAATCACATTGATTCTCATTTCTTCGTTGTTTACGCCACGTATGCCTAGTCCTCTTTTGGTTGCTCCACCAGCATTACCGCTAGTTTTGGCTACTTCACCAACCTTGGTTATTCGCTAAAAGAGTCTTCAAGCACCTCTAACTCTACTATTTGACTTTGGGAATACTGCGACTTTGATTAGCTCTAGCTTTCAAACCAGGAGGCCATTTTTAGGCTTTCGCATACCATTGGAAGTCTTTTTTCGATCTTTATCCATCCATGTGGGTTTCATCTACATCATAGATAATATGCTACTTCAAAATAATCTCTAAAGTCTATGTACCATTCTCACCCATGTTTCCCACTGACTCTTCTTGTTGTGCTTAGGACCTGATCTCCTGAGTCCTTCTTTGACACCTTTTCCATGTGTTGACATCAATGACAACATATTTCCAATTACACCCTTTGTCCAACCATTAGAAAATGTTTAGAAGAAGGTGAAAGTATGCAATGACACCCAAAGGTTAAATGTTAAAAACCATAAAGCTACTTGCAAAACTTTGATTGTTTCAATTGATATTAAACCAAAGGTCTTCAAAGATCAAAAATAGGTCATTAATGTGACTTTCTCATGTACTTACAATTCCACCCTCAAAATGAAAACCTTGTAACTTCCTCACACATGTTATCACATTAAAAAAAAATCATTGATGGCCTACAACATGGTATTTATTCCACCTCCATATATTACTTTCTAAAAAAAATTAAGGGTTATTCCAAAATAGGGTAAGAAGAACATTTTTCAATCATGATCATGAGGTGGGGGTGGTGGGGGGATCAATAAAAGATAATAATTCCAAGTAATATTATGAAGAGTGAGAAGCCTTAATAGAAGTTTCAAAACTTGAATTATGCAAGTAATTGTTGTTTAAAGAACAAAGAGTAAAATAATGAAAGATCATTAACTCTTGCTAACAAAAAGAAGAAGAGAAAATCCCTAAAGAATCTTCACCTATAATTTCCCCAACTCAAAACAAGAAAGCTAATGGAAAATCAATTATTCTTTCCTTAGCCTACCCAAGAGGAAAAGGATGCAGAGACACATTGGATTTGGGCACATGCATGAGAATTAATGTGCATGAATAAGACCGAGCATGACTGAGAGTTGTTTGGAGCACATGCTTAACTGAGCTAAATACCACTAGAACACATGAACTAATTTAGGAATGATTTGGCACTTTTCTTTGAGTTAATTACAACACATGCATGGATGGGGAGATAATTGAGTGTGTGGTCCAGTTAACTAGGTGCATGCTTTTTTTCTCTCCCACTTCACAACATTTTGACATAAGAGTATCTCCACTAAACTAAATAGACGCTTCTTCTCTCCACTTCTACTTTAGTTGAACTCAAGCATACTACCTTTAGCCATGTGCATGGCCATCTCATCCTAGTTCACCATTAGTTAACCGAAATGCATGGAAGTTGAAGGCAAAGTCTTGCGTGCATAATTCAACTTCCATCATTTATAAAAGGAGAAGGTTACTTTGATAGTTGAGATATGCATTGTTTCTATTCTATGTTGTCATAATTTTGGGCTTAATGTCTTAAAACCTTGAGTATCCCTACTTTCAAAGAGACATATGGGCTTCCCTTAGTCAAAAGGTTGTGTTTCGATGGAAGAACTATAGTTTGTGAGACCCTAGTACATAATCTTTTCTGGTTTTCATTCATTCATCAATCTTGGAGGTTGATCTAGAGATAAAATTTAGAGGACAATTTTAGATTTATGTTCATTTCATCGATTAATTTTCATAGTTGTAATTCTTCAATTTTATGCATATAAATTTCGGATTCTGTTGTTCTCTCATTTTAAAAATATTTTTTTTCTAGTATATCTATTTAGGAATATTACAATGGTATAAGATTTTCAAGACATGGAAACCTATTTGGATTAACTACATGTGTAAAGAGGGTGGTCATAACTGAGAAAAAAGGGAGGAAATAATCATTGGAAATGATAAACCATCGCCATCAAGTGAGGAGTTGGAAAAACAAATTTTTGCATAAATGTTAAAAAAACTATAAATGAATAACTTTCATTTGAGTAAGATGGCTTAAAGCACAACAAATGGAAGAAATATGATGCATACAAAGTGAGTGGAAAGTAGCAAGGTTGAAGAAGACATTGAACATTCTTCCAACAAACCTTCAAGTTCAACACAATCTAGACCTTTTCATGACTACTTTTATACAAGAGGATGAGCCTACACAAGGGGAACCTATGGAGGACAATGAGGATGCTAAAATATTAGCTAAGTATCAAGATTTGGGGGTAAATTTTCAATCATCCATCTCCTTTAGGGACTATTTGGACGTCAGAAAGCGCAAAAATCCAAAGAAAAAACAATGGAACCAAGGGAAGTAGAACTATGGGTTGCATAAGATGTTGGGACATGTATCCTTACCAAGTTTTGATGGATCATCCAAGTATACAACTAGGGCTTGGATTCATAAATTGGATACTTATCTTTCCCTAAATCAGATGAAGGAGATTGAGGCCATCAATTTTGATACCCTTCACCTTGAGGGAATTGCACATGAACGGTAGTAGCACGAGTTAGGGACACAAATTACATAGTGAATGTTAGGTCCCTATAATACTAGTGTAACCCCTTATTGTTATTAGTACAACTCCCTTATTATATTTTTGTGCCCATGTACTCCCCATATTGTTATTATTATGCCCCATAGAATCCCACTATTGTTATTATTGTGCCCTTACATTATTATTGTTATGTCTTCTCTGATTATATTATGACCCCTTAGACTCGTATATATAGGAAGGAGGTCTTGTAATTTGCATCATCCAAGAATCGTTCATTTGTGTCATGTAAAGGAGGTTTCCCCCTCGAAGAGGCTTATTTCTAAGGCGTTCTTCTATCTTTTCTATCTTTTTGTGAGTATGTTTCATAACATTTGGTATCATAGCTTTGGATTCTAGGATTTCGCTGCTCCAAACAGGTCATTGTCAAATTTTTCGCTAGCAACATTTCAAACGTGAAAAAAAAAAACCATTTGTGATGAAATCGTGTTGAACCTCAGTTCCAAATTTCAGATCTTGTCTCACTATATTTTTGGAGATATGATATGAGGAAGTTAGGGTTTTTGCAAGCTCCAGAATTTCATCTAAAACAAGTCATCATGGAAGTTTCGCTATAACATTTTCGCTACGAAGTTTCAGAGGCTAAAACAAAAACCCATTTGAGAAGAAATTGGTATAAATCTCAGCTCCAAATTTCAGGTCTTGGATCCCTATATTTTCGGATATATGATCTAAGGAAGTTAGGGTGTTTGCAGACTCCCAAATTACATCCTAAACAAGTGACCTTGGGAAAATCGTCATAACTTTCTCTCTGAGCATTAGATTGAAATTTCGTAAGAAGTTACAGAAAGAGGACGGACTATATTTTGTTCATGTATAATTTTCAGAACCTGAGGTTGGAATGATGACACGTGGCATGTCGTACAAGTTCACTCTACTGAACTAGTCTATAATTAGGCCATCGCAGGAGATTGGGAATAAATATTTATTCAGGAATCCAATTGCGATCAGACTTGCATAGTTAGAAAAAGGACTTAGAGTGTGATTACAGGCTGAAATTTTAGAACTTAAAGATCCGAAATTACAGAGTTACATTTGTTTCCAGATCGAGCTCCTAAAATCAAGAAAAAGAAAGATGAGGAAGTTTGATGGCAAGGATCCAGTAAATTGGATAATACAAATGGAGAAATATTTTGATCTACATGGTGTACCACTGTTACAAAAGGTACGTATTGCATCAAATTATTTAGAAATGAATAAATTTTTATGGTATAAAGGGCTTTTTTCTAGTAAACCACTTATCACGTGGTCAATTTTCACAAAGGAAATGATAGCACATTATGAGGATACCAAGAGCAACACCTTATTTAGCCAATTGATAAATATCAAACAAAAGGGTTCAATGGTAGGGAACATTGAGGACTTTCAAAAATTGAATATAAGGGTAAACGATATTCTAGAGAAGCAAAGGATAAATAGTTTTATCTATGCCATGGAAGCTGATATCAGTGGTATGAAAGCATATTGGAAGAAAGGCATGGAATATTTGAAGAAAGACATGGAAGGTTTGAAGGAAGGTGGGACAAAGCTGCTACAAGAAAGGCCTCCTAATGACGAAAAGGATCACAAAACGTTAAAAGAAGAGAATATACACTAATAACCAACCCTAGAGAAAGAACAAATGAATCCAACCATATCTTGTATTGTAATGGAAGGAATTACCACTCCTCAAAATTTCAAGATACAAGGACATATCAAGAAGAAGAAGGTTCAAGCAGTGAAATATCAGGAAGAAAAGTATCAAGAAACATCAAAAGAAAAGGATACTCACCAAGAACCCACCCCAAGGAAAGAAGAAATGAATCCGACCATATCTTGTAACACATTGGTCAGAATTACCACTCCTCAAACTATAAAGATAGAAGGACATATCAAGAAGAAAAAGGTAATAGTGTTGATTGATTCGGGTAGTACCCATAATTTTATTCATTGTAAGATAGCCAAGGAATTGAATTGCTTCCTATATCCAACACCAGAGTTTCAAGTGACGGTTGTAAGTGGAGGAACCATAAATTGCTCTAGAAAGTGCCATATATCAAGCTATCCATGGGATAATATGTATTGAATAGCCCAATGCTTTCTGTTCCAATGGGTGGTATTGATGTTGTACTAGGAGTCCAATGGCTACAATCCTTAGGTACAATAGCTTTTAATTTTCAAGAACTTTTCATGAAATTTTCTTCGAAAGGAAAGGAAGTTGAATTAAGGGGTATCACAGGGAAACCAAGAAAGATAATCAGCTCTAACGGAATGACAAAGCTTCTAAAGAAAGGAAAACGAGGCATCCCAAAGGTCTCCCACGTATTCGTGATCATGATCATGCTATTCATTTGATTCCATGAAGTGTTCCTCCAAACATCAGGCCTTATAAGTATCCATATACCCAAAGGAGTGAAATTGAACATACGGTTGTAGAAATGGTAGAGGTTGGTAATTATCCAACCAAATTTGATAAAAAAATCAAGGGATGAATGGAAGAATGGCGAAGTAGGGTGGGAACTCATTCAAAAGTTACTGAAGATCACGGTTCCAACAATATTTCCAGAACTTGACATGGAAGGAAAAGCCATATTGGAACCTGAAGCATTCACAGAATCGAGAAGCCTACAACTATGAAATCGATCAATTTTAGAGTATCTCATCAAGTGGAAGAACTTACCCGCTAAAGATTCCAAATGGAAGGATGAGAATTTTATACAGAAGCATCAAGAACTACTCAAGCATTGAGGACAACACTTTTTGAAGGAGAGGGGCATGTTAGGTCCCTATACTACTAGTGTAACCCCTTATTGTTATTAGTACAACCCCTTATTATATTGTTGTGCCCATGTAGCCCCCATATTGTTATTATTGTGCCCCATAGAAGCCCACTATTGTTATTATTGTGTCCTTACATTATTATTGTTATGTCAGCTCTAATTATATTATGACCTCTTAGACTCTTATATATAAAAAGGAGGTCTTGTCATTTGTATCATCCAAGAATTCTTCATTTGTGTAATGTAAACGAGGTTGCCCCCTCGAAGAGGCTTATTTCTAAGGCGTTCATCTATCTTTTCTATCTTTTGTGAGTTGCTTTCATAACAGTGAAATAGTGCCTTATGATTAGTTATGCACTATATTAATAGAGTTGTTTGACTACAAGGATTCATAGACACACTCCAGAGAGTTGGAAAATTTTAGATAGGTTGGGACACTTGATGCATATATTTCATAGTTTCGGTATTTCTCATCGATGGAGATTAATTTCTTGGCTCATAGAGTGCTTTTCAAAACCTCTCAGTGGTTGGGTCAAATATTTTAATCAACAAACCTTGTGGGATGATATTAAATGTCCAAGGTATCTGGAGTTATCCATGCCATAGGATAGGTTCCCTATCAACTTTCTGCATAGACCCTTCCTTCCAAATTGGCTGCAGAGGAAGGATAAGAAGCTAGAATATAATAGACTTATGGGTGAGATGTCTAGGCTAGTTAATGGTGCACCTTATGATTCAAGGGATGAGATGAGATGAGAAAGGCTTTGCTTTGACTATTGTGAGCCTTTGACACCTAGACATAAGTGTAGAAGCAAAGGCAAGGCCTACTAGATTGAGGAATTTAGGATCCTAGTGATGATTAGTTAGAAGAGACACAAGTTCCTGATGAGAAACATGAGCATATGGATTGAAAGACATGTACAAATGAGCAACCAAATGATTTGGAAAAAATAGGGAACACATTTGCAACCGTCACTATCATTCTTCATTATAACGCCTTCAAAGTGAATGTTGTTATACAGGGAAAATGAATTGTGTTAATTGATAGTGTGGCTACCCACACTTCTATTGACTCATGATATGTGAAGAAGCGGGCTTTGCATGTTGATGAGCATTATGGTTTTTGGGTACAGTTCAAGTGGCTAGATGTTGTGTTGTGTTCATTGTGTTCCATAGTTTAGTATAACTTTGGGTAATTACATCATTACTGATGAATATTATGTGGTTGACATTGAGGATACCAATGTGGTGTTGGGTGTTTAGTGGTTACATTTAATAAGCCCATTTGATACAAATTTTAATACTATGTAATTGAGTTTCACATCAGATGATAGGAAGGTAGTATTATGGGGATTAACTCCATATACTCCTAGAGTCATTACAGCTAAGTGTATGGAGAGAGTTTTTCATCATTTCAAGGCCAAGTGAACAATGTAGTGTTTCATTTCAGAAAGGTCTACAGATACAGGACAACATGGGTATCATGTAGACATATAAGGATTGTTGGACAAGCATATTGTGGTGTTTTCAAATCTACCACATGACCTACCCCTAGATCATGGTTTTGAGCATATTATTGAGCTTATGGATGGTAACTCAGTTTTTATGAATCCCTACAGCCATGCTAAATGATTCAAGGATGAGATTGAGAGGACTATTCAGGAATTGTTGGGTGCAGGACATATACGACCCAGCTCTAGTCATTTCACTTCTTTTGTTATCATGGTAAAGATGAAGGATGGCACTATGAGGATGCACATTAATTATCATGCACTAAATAAGAATACCATCGAGAACAAGTACCCTATTATGTGTATTGATGAGTTTGTTGAGCCCCAAAACTACCTCTTTTTCAAGCATTTTTTTAAACCCTTTTTCCTCTATTTTCCCATGCCAGTGCATTCTAAGCTATCAAAAGTTATTGCATGTTGATCCCAAGAGTGTATTTTAGTGATTTTCAAATTATATCATTATGTGTTTTATTTGGATTAGGTTTTTTTTCTCAGCTACGGAATGTAGCCACTTTCTGCACCTAACTAGCAATTCCGTAGCCATCTTCATCCTTTTGTAGGTTACAGGTGTTGAGAAGAGGAATGAGACACATGGGCAGCTCAAGAAATGGAAACACATGGATAGGGTCCTATTCACTTGTTCAGATTCGGAAGGAAAGACCCTAGTCAAAGGGGAGTCAACGAAGAAGTTCTATGCCGGTTAGGACTCTATTTCTACATGCAAGAGGAGTCTGAAGCTGTTCTTGAGCTCATGGATTCGTTTTTGCCATCTGCACGCCATCTACATAACTAAATCCAACATCCACTATGCATATATTTACTTCTTATGGCAATCAAAAGGTTGGATCCTTAGATACATGACCTTTTCACATGTCCATCACTGAAGAATTTCCTCTTAGAAACAATTAGCAATTTCTTCTATAAATTCAAGCATTTGTAACACAGATTAGTTAACCTTTTTATGTTATTGATATAGTGTAATTTCTGTTCTGTGGACAAGAGACATATTGCTTTGTTTTCATAATATAAAACTCTATTTTTATATGGTTGTCTGAGCGTGTTTAAAGTAGCAGTGCGCTGTTAATCCAAAGCTATGAAGAGGGCCCCTGCATGGCTGAGGTTCTTCTTTTCGTTTATGTATAGTTCCATGTGTATTTTCTTTCGTTCAAACTGTATATTGCATGTGTTTTGTTTATGTTCATAATTGTTTTAACTTTGTACATGTTTTGCAGCTTGTCACTTATTTTTACTAACACTCATAGATGCATTTCAGAGTAGTAGTAGGTCTTTAAATTTTCTTATGCTTGAGCTTCTTAGTTGTAATTTTTGCATCAAGTAGCATTATTGGGACTCACTCCTTCTGTTGTACTTTAGTTTTCAAATTCAAAGTTGTTTATTCTTTTGCTTAGTGAGATTTGTTTGTTGTTCAGTACCTTTTCTTGTTTAATATAGTTTAGTGTCATTTCTTTCATGCTATATGATGATATTTCCGAAGCCTTTAGCTTAACAATGTTTTAGAAGTTAATTGGCGAAATATTATGTTTGTAGGAGAGATAATTGGCTTTGCTTTTCATTAGTGTAAATTTAGATATTTTAGTGACATTTCCTTCATGCTATATGATGATATTTCCAGAGCCTTTAGCTTAACACTACTTTAGAAGTTAATTGGTGAAATATTATGATTATAGGTGAGATTATTGTCTTTTCTTTTCATTAGTGTGAAATTAGATAATTTAGATGTCATTTCTTTCATGCCATATGATGATATTTCTGGAGCCTTTAGCTTAACATTGATTTAGAAGTTATCTTATGATTATGGATGAGATTATTGGCTAACCATTAGTTTAAAAGCAGTTTCAAGTTTTTACTTTTGGTTTAAGTTGCAGTAGTTCATTATATTTTAATTTTGCAAATAGGATGGACAGTAGAGGTAGTAGTTTCATATTTAATACTTCATTCTTAGTTTGGTTTATACAATTGCACATTCACTCTCTCATTCAAGTTTTGATTTTGTAAATAGAATATTTAAAAGTCTCTTAAGCTCATAGTTTGGAAAACATCAAAATAAGCAAGAGAATAAGCTTTGTCTTCATCTTCTTGAAAACTCCACATCCAAACTTAATCTAAAAAGTAATTTTAAACTCTTACTTCAACAACAGATTAGGATTTCAATTGCATTGTAGCACTCTAGGAGACTAACAGAACAAAACCCCCAAAACAACATAAAATTGAAAATAGTGAGGTAAGAAAAGGGTTATCTAGCACATATAGTGCACTACACTTCATCAGTTTAGGACTCTCGGATTGATAATTTATGTAGCAATTTAGGACACTAAATTGACTAAACATTTTGGCGCTATTGCCAGGGAGGTGTAACTAGGTAGCTTATCTCTTACATCCATTAAAAAAAAATAATTAATAATTTATCGAGTATGCTCTCCCCTTGCACTTAGTGTGATCTGGAGGATCAGAAAAATAATTATTAGTCCAATTAAAATCATCAAAAACAACAAAAAATTGACATGCATAGAGAAAGAGATTCTAGGGGAAGATTTGTAGCTAGGGGCAGAAGTTCAATTTTTACAACTCCAACTACTCCACTAAGGATTAGACAAGATACACCTCCATCCCAGACTCATACTCCCAGCCTTAGGATTCCTGGAATTCAAGGGGAAACAACTAAATTAGAAGATTCTCCCACTTCATCTACTAAATCAGATGTAGGAGAAGAACCCTTTTTCACCTCTATAGGGGAGCCTATTGTAGTTGAAGAAGTAGAAATACCTAGAGAAGAATAAGAGGTAGAAACTCTCTCTCATCGGCCATTAATAGAAGAGCCAGAAGATTATAAGGAAACTATCATGGTAGAGGAAGAGGAAGATGGAGAATTTTCACTATTTGGAGGAGGGGTTAGAGGTAAAGGTAACAATGGAGGAGGTAGAGGAAATAGAGATGAAGATTACTCATTTGGATTCCTTAAAGTAGATGAGGAGACCCATACAACAACAAAAAAACATTTCACCATCCGTCCTCCCAAACTTTTATGAGTTGCGAAGTGAGGATCCGGAAACATTTCTGTTTGAGTTTGAAGTCTTATGCCGAACCTATGACTATCTAGAAGACTCTCAAAAACTCAAATTTTTCCCTTCAACACTGAAAGGGGTTGCTCTGAAATGGTTTATGGGATTAGTCACTTAATTCATTAGGACTTGGAATGACATGAGGTAGGGATTTTTTTATAGATACTTGGATTACTGTATGCCTACCAATCATAAGGATGAGGTATGCAAAATGAGGATGAAAACTTAGAGGATTTGCTTGAGAGGTTTCAATACAACTTGAAAAGAGAAAAAATGAACAATTTAGATGAAGAGACCTTGAAAGCCCTTTTGTTGAAAGCCATTAGAGATGAATGGATATATATTTTAAACATGATGGGGAAGGGAGACATCTCTCAACTTCCATTGAGTGACATAGTAGAACTATGTGTCCATCTCTCAAGAGGAAAATCTAAAACTGGGAAAGGGCCTAGAGATCCTTCCCTTATTAGAGCTAACAAATCTGCAACTGGAACTGTGAGTAGGGTAGAAATTGGCAATATGCTTGATGAGTTCAAAACTGATATTCTAGGGAGCCTTAGTGAGTAGCTAGGCACCCTCAAAATTCAAAACAAGTAGAAAACAGAAGTTGATGCCTTAGCCATCTTTTGTCCAAAATGTAGAAACAAACATGCTCTAAGAGAATGTACCTTAGATGTTAAAGTTGTAGAAACATGTGTGATTTCTTCAGAAAGTCATGAGACCAAGGATTGTCCTTCAATCCCAGGTCTTAAGGCTATCTTTCAAGAGGAAGCAGTCCCAAATTCTGTAGAACCTCTTTGTTTTGTTTCAAGAAGACCTTGGCAAGGGCAACAAAATCAAGGATTTAACAATCCAATGAATTTTCAGCCCACACCAAATTGGAATTCTTGGCAACAACCTTCACCTCAACCTCAAAATCAGTATCAACCTCAATCATGGGCACAAGGTGTTATACGGGAATAGTGTCCACACGGATGATGCTATTCCCACTAAGATGGGTGGCTATCTTAGAAACAAACAATAAAAGTCTACTATTGATTCCTTTTATGAAAATAGATGAGAGGAGAACCAAGAGGGCCAACCTGAGTCTTACGCTCGATTCCCTCTCCTTCTTGATAGAGTTTTGCTGCTCGCTCTTTGTCTGCTCAGGACCTGTAGAATCACAGCAACATACTACTATGAAAGAAACAAGGATCTAAATTCATAAATAATGCAGGATCAGATATATATTAACCATCTACAAGCATATATAAACAAGTACACCAGAATATGGAAGGAAACAAGAATAGCTTTATTCAGATAAAAAGTAGCAAGAGGATTACAACCATGAGCAGCTCTGACCCAGCATCATCCTCCAGCTAAGAAGCCCTTCTTCACCTCAAGCAAAGCAAAATCACCCAACACTGTGAATGTACACCAAAATACCAACAGCACTTCTCTATAAGTTACAAAATTCTAGCCTCTGGATCTCTGTGATGAGGGGTCCATATATAGATGATTACAGAGAGATGAGTCATATTTTGGGATCTTGATTAGTGTCTTCTCTCTGATAGTTCCCACTTCCACTTGGAGAATGAAGATCTCTTACTCATCCCTAGTCGAAAATGGAGTGGCAAGTGTCAGAGGGGAAGCTTCTGGAAGATTCCATGATCTTCCACCTCGCTTTTTGGTCCCTGCCATTTGTCCATTCCCAACCATTGCACCCTACAGAGGAGCCAAATAGTATGCATCACACCCTGTACATTGGGAAGGTGATATGCATCGTACCCTCTACATGGAGCTTTCAGTATGGTCCAATTTTGACCATTTATGAGCAGTTTTCAGTGGAGAACTTCTAGGAGATGATGTAATCAGTTGACCTTGTTCCTTTAGGCACTAAAGAAACACTTTTAGGGACTTGAGAGCCCTCAGTTTATGGACATTTGCGATTGGGGTTGAAGTGCCCAAAAATGTCAATAATAGTTGCCCCCTAAAGCATGAGGTCATTAATATTTTTGATGTTGGGTGAAATGCTTTACTATGAGGATCTGAAAATTTTCTAAGCTGGGAGGCGACCTGTAATAAGATATAATACAATACATTATTTGACAACATTTTTTCATGATCTACCTGAGGCAAGCATTCCCATGCTCAGCTTTATAAACTCATTTTCATGTACAAAGGACAGACAATCGTCTATGTGACAGACTGATGATATGGACACATCATCCTTTGATTTGGATGATCATCTGATCGGAAATGATGTACACTGGATGTTTTTATATTCTTGAATATATCGTAGCCTGGATGGATGAAACTAGATCCGGGGTCTTCAAACTTGGCCAATCTTCACTCGGAGTACAAGTCGATCCATGTGAAAAATGCTTTGGAGTCGAACATGGAAAGACATCGCCTGATTACCAGCCAATGATGTAAGTTGTTAACAGGCGCGAGAGGAATCGCCAATAATGACAATGACCCTCAAGGTACTACAGTACAATTTATGTGGTGTGAAAAATGGACTTGGTGTCAAACACCACGCAGAATCTCTCAGTCGAAGGCCATTGATGTAAACCTGTCACTGAAAGTGAGAAACTTTCCATTGAGGCATGCAAGCTTCAAAGTACTGAAAGCGTTGTTCCTAAGTCAACTTCTTGGATAATGAGTTGATTTCGACAAGAAGTGACCCGTCCCAGGAGGGCCTTAATGAATCCCACATCAATGACACAGAACGAAGCAAATGATTTTGGAGGTGAAAACAAACTGACGATATGTGGTTCACATTGGCGGTCATGAAGGAATGAAGCATGAATGTATTGCACTGGGTGAGACTCAGGTGAATTGTCTGAATGACTTCTCTTGAACATATCGGCGACATTAATGATGGATTGGTAGCGTTAACCCCAGAGATGGATGGTGTGACGGACCAATGGTGAAGACTAGTGAACAGAACAACCCAACCCAGCATGGATGCGGAAGGAAAGTGTCATGTTCAAGAGCGAATTGTTACCAATAAAGTTTCTTCTTGTTTTCTTCCCAATTTTCCCCAGTCATCGCTGACCAGTACCTCTTTATTTTTTTCAAGCTTGAGGAGGATAACATATGCTTGTTCTATAATCTACCCTTCGGGCGAACCTGTCACTATATTTTAGCAAGCCTAGTGACAGTGAAACTCGTTCTCGTCTTGCTGGATGAGTTTGTCACTATTTAGTTTTAATGAGTTTAATGACAAAGATAACTCAGTCTCTTTCAATTTTAGAGAGTTTGGAAGAAACGGAAAGAAGACTCTGGAGATTCTTTTTCGTTGTATAATCCCTTGAGTCCAAAAAAGCGTAAAATAATACAAAAGGGATGAATTTTCGATAGTTTTAACGAGCCGAACAAGACAAGCGCTCGATCTTTTTGTGTAATAATCCCTCAGGTCCAAAAATATTAAAATATAGAGGAGGGATAGCACTTCCAATGCCTTTTAACGAGCTGGAGAGGCCAATCGCTCGGCAATATTTTCATATTTTATGAGTCAGGTGAAAAGAGCTTAAAGAAGACTTGTTTTCGAGGAACGAGTGATGGTTTCGGGTAGC
>APFE030861102.1:75853-102047 GCA_000404065.3 Pinus taeda
ATAAGGAGAATAGGATAGGGTGTATTACTTTTAATTTCAGGTTATAAGTTATAAAACACTTTTGGATTTGCTCAATCTTTCTCCATGATTCTCTGGAGATGCTGCAACCCCAAACCTCACAGCCATATAAGATAACAGGAGTGACTAAAGTTTCAAAGAGGAACTTCTTTTTATCCCACTTTACGAGGCTTGTTGTTTTACAATTATTTTCAAGACCAAAATAAGCTTTCCACCGCCCATTAATCCTTTTCTCAATGCTATGGTTCCAGTTGAACTTGTGATGAATATAAATTCCTAGGTACTTGTAAGAATACACTTCCTCCAAGTTATTATTGTCATACATAAAATTAGCGTAAGTGTCCTTCTTAGATTTGATAATCATAACTTTTGTTTTGTGAGTTTTAACTGTCATACCCATGGTAGAGCAGAAATCCTTAAGAAGCCTGAGTTGCTTATCAAGATAAGACGGGCACCTTGCCAAAAGAACAATATCATCAGCATAGAGAAGAAGGATGATGACTATCCGAGCTAAGATTGTGCCATCACATCCTGCTTCCTCTAAATA
The DNA here is from genome assembly GCA_000404065.3 of Pinus taeda. NCBI lineage: Eukaryota > Viridiplantae > Streptophyta > Pinopsida > Pinales > Pinaceae > Pinus > Pinus taeda. The sequence goes on from APFE030861102.1 coordinate 76,419, forward strand.
ACCTTCGTGCTTATCGATGTAAATGCCAAATAGGGCAGGGGAGAGGGGGCAACCTTGTTTAACTCTGATGTTACACTTAATATCTTTTGACCACCCCTCATTGCTCTTTAGCTTGGCAATTACATTCTCGTATAACCTTATAGCGGCTACTCTCAACCCGAGAGGAACCTTTAGCTCTTCTAATCTATTCCAAAGGTTGTATCTAGGAACCGTATCGAAAGCCTTTCTAAAGTCCACAAAGCAACAAAATAAATTGGATTTATCATTACGACATTCCTCCACAATGATCCTAAGCGTAACGAGGTGGTCTGTTGTTGAGTGATGCCTTCTGAAACCTACTTGGCCTTTAGCCCGCTTACCTTCACTTTCAAGCCATATGCTTAACTTCTTTTCGAAAATGTTACCATATAACTTGGCTAAGAGAGGGCTGATCATAATTGTCCGATAATTAGAGGGGTTATTTGTATCCCCACTTTTAAAAATAGGGATAATGAGGCTCTGCGTCCAAGGTTTAGGGAATCCTTGTTTGACTGCTTGATTGAAAAGCTTGTGGATGTGGGGGATGAGGACAGGACCTCCAATTTTTAAGATTTCCCCCTCGTAACCTTCAATGTCTTTAGCTTTCCCATTAGCGAGGCGATTAATCCCAAATTTAATGTCTTCTAAAGAGAAAACTTATTTTGTTGTGAGCAGGGTTTCCAAATTATCCATGACATTTGGAGATTCATAAAGCTTTTTAAGATATGAATTCCAATTGTGAAGGGCAATTTTATTATTGTCTTTAGTCTTCCTAGTCAAAAACTGCCTCCAAAATTTCTTAGGAGCTACCTTAGAGAGGTGTAAGAGATTCTCTTGTCTTTGATGAATGTACATCATCTTTTTCCTTTTAGTTAGGGCTTTGTATATTTTTATCTTGTCCATTTTAAGAGATTCATCAACAACTTCCTTAATTGCTCTTCGTGCACTTTTACAATCTTTGTCATACCATGGATTGGTTTTGCTATTTCTTTTATTATTTGAAACTTCAATTGAGAACTTGTTAATAGAATATGAGAGGGTTGTATTAAAATTATGATAGAGGTCTTCTATGTTGTCTATAGTAGATAAATGAAGCAAATTAGTTTTTAATTAATTTAGAAAGAGATCAATTTTATTTCTATCAAATATTAAGTTCTTTGGGCTGTAAGAACAAATTATTTGATGATGATGATGGTTAAAGTCCACAAAGACCAAACATTGGTCTATTTGGACTTTAACCATCACCATCATCATCATATATGTAACGGATTATAGTTGAATCTTCAATATATTATATTTAAAAGTTATAATTAAATATTATTGTTTTCAAAATTATATTTGAATATTAGATAAATAAAAAATAATTTAAATAGTTAAAAAAATTGATTATTAATTCATCCAATTAATAAATGGCTTATTTTAATTATTTTATTGGAATCTTATAATTTTATCTTTTATTTTATAATATTTATCTTTATAACTGTTTCAAAATTAGCATTGTATTAATAAATATTGGATTGGATAAACCAAAGGTTTGAAACACTTTGACCTTAAAATATCAATGCGATTTTTAGGGAAGATTTTTGCTTAAAACAAATTATCAAATTAGATAACTAAAATACCTAACACATATAGAGGTTTAAATTTTTTAAAAAGCCGTTATTTTTCAATGAATAAAAAAGCGGTCATTTTCGCTATACACTTATCAAAGCGCCAAACTTGGGTAGGGACGCACGTGTAAACACAACGGTAACGTTAGATGGAAGTTCAAAGAGGTGGTTGGTGCCAAGTAGTTCACCAACTATGACCAACTATTGGGTTGTACATAAGTTAACGATCGTATTCCGTTTGATCAAGAAACAAACTCTGCTACCTCTCTTTCATTTCAAAATTCCATCCGTTAATCCTTCATTACTCTCTCCACATTCCCTTCGTTTGGTTCAAAAATAATAATATGCGAGGAGATCCAAGGGTTTGCACAGAGAACGAGAGGAGTAATTATCTGCATCATCCGCCTGCTCACCGCAATACCCTTGTAAAGGTTGATTTCACCGTTATGAATCTTTCGTTGGCTATTGTTTAAAGACCAGGTTTCCATATGTATCTTCATCAGGATTTTCAGATCCAGCTGAAATCTGCTATCTGTACAGTCATTAGGCTATGCGGAATGGCTTGACTCTAAGTGAACTTGTCAATAGAATTTTGGATGGAAATTTCGCCTTGCATTGAGAAAACAAGAAAACACTGTAAACTTGTATAATTAACCGAATGCTGCGCACTTCTTATTTAGGGTGTTTCTCTTCTGTTTCAGGCAGTCGTGATTATCATTCTCTACATATTTGATCAAAATGATATAAACGTTGTCGTATGACTAATGATACAGGACATTAACGTCATGATTAACAAAAATAAACAAATACATTTAGTTTTGAGTTTTGACACCATTTAAGTACAAAATGTTTAAAATAACTAAAAACCAAAATCACAATTTAACAATATATCACATGAGAATTAAAATGGTTAGCTATTGATAATATTATTATTTTTGTCGGTATAAATTTGTTATTTTTTTATTATGGTTATTTTTTATTTTAATATTTTATTTGATTAGATAAATAGATTATTTATGGTAAATATTGATTTTTTCAAATATAATAATGATGTGAGATTTTAAATTTTTGTGATCCTTAATGATAATGAGACTTTCTTTTATCTATATATATCTTTTCTATATATAAGTCATGACACATTTTATTTTCAAAATTTAGGTAAAATAATATCATTAAAACTTGTAATAAAAAAATTATCAAAATGATACTATACAAAACTTTTTTTGTGCAGTTAAATATTGTTGCTTTTTAAACCAAAGATTATAAGAAAATACTTAGAGTTTTCAAATGGTTGGCCACTAGGAAAACTCAACCATGTCTATAAATTCACTCCCCTTAGAGAGACGTAAGACATCAAGGTCCCTAGAAGTTCAAAATTTACCATACAAAAACTAAAATGTGGGCCTTTGTGACCGCAAATTGAGGAAACAAGAAATTCAAAAGCTAGAGACATGACAAAATACTAAATAGAAGGATCTAAATCAATGGTTGCAACTTGGATAGGGTACTTGTTGTTACCTCTAACTTGGGAAGGATGCAAAGGTGTTGCTCAATGCACTCTAGGTGTTGATCTAGGTCCTTCTTCATGTGTTGATGCAAATGCTCCATGGAGTGGAGGAGGTCTAGTCTATGTTCATGATAATCTAAGAGAACCCTACTTAAGAGGAATTTTATATGTCATTACAAGTCCATTGTGTACATGTACTAGTTAGAGCACCCACGTGTATGCCCTGATGTCTTGCAGTCCAATGAACGAGTTTAGCTAGAACCTTGTTATCTAGAGTGGATGCCTTTAGGAGGTCCCCTCACTCTTTGCATAAGTGACCTTGTCCTGAATGGGACAACTCAAAATTTCTCTAAACTTAGGAGTTGTTTCCTCCAATCGGTGATGAGTATGTGTACTACCTTGACTAGATCATTCCTACTAATAAGTAGCTCCCTTGCAAACCGGAGAAAGCTCACTAGTCATGATGGATGCACTAAAAGGGAGAAAAGGAAAAGGAACAGAATGATGAGTTCCAGGAAGCAAATAGAGGCACATGGATAGGAGAGCCAAGCTAGCAAGTTAGAGCCATAAATGTGGCCTAGAAAAATGAGAGATATCAGTGGCAAGCTAGAGAGATGAAAGGAGGGAGAGTAAAGGAAGATGTTTACTTAGGGATCCTCTCCTAAAAAAAGGGAGCCATAAGGGGGAATGAGGATTCTAGTGAGGAAATAAGCATAGAGTGAGAAAAAGGGATAGCACTGGATAGTTATGAAGGTTGGCATACTAGACAATAACACTGTGAGTATTAAATAAAATAAATAACAAGGAGATGGATGATCATGCTCGAGAGAGAATTTTGTTAGTGTTTTATTGACTTGGTAGCATATGACATGAAATCTCCAAAACTAATGCAAAATTTCGGGAGAAACACGTTAATTAAATTAATTAGCCATAATTTAGATATTTCATATGTCTAAATTACCAAACATGGTTAAGTAAAGTGAATTAATTGAGAAAATCGACTTATGCTCTAGTTACTTCCAAAAAATGATGTGGATCAAGTTTGAAATGATCTTAGTTATTGATATGGATCTAATCATGCTAATTGAAGCTCCAACCAGGGATTATAAGAGAAACACAATGGGATGGAGACATACACAAGAGGGAGAGTGAGTTAACATGGCTGATCCAACTACCCTATTGTAGTGATAAGGGAGAAAGTTTTAGCTAGAGAGAGCATCTAAGAGAGGGATCAACAAGGAAATTTGTAGGATAATTCTAGAGAGTGTCTGAGTGGTTTTTTCCAGTGCTAGGGAGGTAGGAAAAGGGAGGTTGAAATTATTGTGCAGAGAGGCCATGTAGTCAATAAGAGCAACCAAAAACTCCAATGTGAGTTACCAGAGAGAGGTAATTTCAATTGTCGGAGGCTAAAAATGTCATGAGAGAGGTAGAGAGGAGAAAATGTTTCGAGAGGTAGAGGGGGGAAGGACAACTCACTTGGAACTAGCTAGGATGAAGTGTGAATTGTTTCCAAACTAGTTGTGCCCATTTCTAGATGTTATTTTTTGAAGCATCAAATGTATTATAGCCTTGAAATTTTGTAGAGAGGCTAGAATATGTGAGATATCCAAAATTCATAAGTTATTTTTGGCAATATCAGCTAGAAATGACTTCATTAGATTATTAGTCAGTTTTTGAATATTTCCTAAGTCTAAGCTTAGGGAATATGACTAATTAATAAAAAATAATTAAGTTAAGGTGTGAATATTCTAGAAACTCACACAGATTGACATGGTAGTAGCCTCAAGAGTCAAAGTCAGTTTGTTGGGGAGAAACAAAATTTCAGTGCGAGAAGCTGGCGAGAGGTTCCATAGGCCACGAGAGACGTTTTCCTGTACAACAACTAGTGAATTGGTTTGAGGAGAAGTTGTTCCAAGATGAGAGAAGCAACAACTGTGCTAGGATGACCCAGTGACTCCACAGAGACAATTTTGATGACTCAATTTGAGTTCAGGTTAGTGCCCATATTTCAATGTGGAGTGAGGAATTTATCCTCACTAGATATTCTTGCCATTATTTCTTGGTAGGATTGCCAGTTTTGGCATCAGGTTGTACTCATATTATTTCACTACTGCATAATAATAAAACCCTCAGCTATTGCACCGATTTTCCCAAGTTGGGTTTTTCAGGGACATTGGTGCAAAAATAACTGTCATTTCATGTGTGTGTGCTAGTATTTTTTTGAGTGTTTATTTATTCAATAGTTTATTTGTGTAGGTTTCAGTGTGAGTTATTTATTATTTTTTGTAGGAAAAAATAAATAAATTGTTAAATTTAAGTAACAATTAGGAGATTAATTTCTAGTTGCTACAATAGGATTCCACTTTCCAAATTTTCACATGGTATTAGAGCACATATGATTAGTCAAAGAGCTCAATAGTGAAGTAAGAGGGAATTTCGATCTTCATTGAGGGATAGTAGATCTAAACCGCATAGGTAATGGAGTCACCTTGGCCAAGAGGTCAAATTCTTCAAGATAATTGATTTTTCTGAGAGAGGGGCAGAAAAGTTTGATCTATCCAAATTGAGGGTGGATTGTGAAACACCTTAATTAAATTAATTAGCCATAATTCATATATTTCCTATGTCTAACTTACCAAACATGGTTAATTAAAGTGAATTAATTGAGAAAATCGACTTATGCTCTAGCTACTTCCAAAAAATTACTTGGATCAAGTTTGAAATGATCTTAGTCATTGATATGGATCTAATCATGGTAATTGAAGCTCCAATCAAAGATTATAAGAGAAAGGTAATGTAATGGAGATATACACAAGAGGGAGAGTGAGTTAACATGGCAGATCCAACTACCCTATTGTAGTGATTGAGGAAGGGAGAAAGTTCTATCTAGGGAGAGCATCCAAGAGAGGGAGCAACAAAGAAATTTGGAGGAGAATGCTAGAGAGTGTCCGAGTGGTTTTTCCAGTGCTAGAGAGGTAGGAAAAGGGAGGTTGAAATTATTATTTAGAGAGGCCATGTAGTTAATACGAGCAACCAAAAACCCCAATGTGAATTACTAGAGAGAGGTCATTTCAAATATCGAAGGCTAAAAATGTCATCAGAGAGGTAGAGAGGAGAAAAAAATTTGAGAGGTAGAGGGGGCAAGGACAACTCACCTCGAAGTAGTTAGGATGAGGTGTGAATTGTTTGCAAACTAGTTGTGTCCACTTCTAGATGTTATTTTTTGAAGCATCAAATGTGTTATAGCCTTGAAATTTTGTGGAGAGGCTAGAATGCATGAGATTTCCAAACTTCATAAATCGTTTTTGGCAATTCCAACTATAAATGATTTAATTAGATAATTAGCGAGTTTTAAAATATTCCTAAGTCTAAGATTAGGGATTATGACTAATTAATCAAAAATAATTAAGTTAAGGTGTGAGTATTCTAGAAACTCACATGGATTGACAAGGTAGTAGCCTCTAGAGGCAAAGTCAATTTGCTGGGGAGAAACAAAATTTTAGTGCTAGAAGCTGGTGAGAGGTTCCAAAGGCCACAAGAGATGTTTTCCTATACAACAATTGGTAAATTGGTCTAAGAAGAAGTTTTTCCAAGATGAGAGAAATAACAACTGCTCTAGCCTGACGCAATGATTGCACATAGAGAGTTTGGATGGCTCAATTTGAGCTGAGGTCAGTGCCGATATTTGAATGTGGAGTGAGGAATTTATCCTCACTAGATTTTCTTGCCATTATTCTTGGTAGGATTTCTAGTTTGGGCATCAAGTTGTACTCATATCATTTCACTACTGCATAATAATAAAATCCCCAACTATTGCACCAATTTTCCCAAGCTGGGACTTTTAAGGGACATTGGTCAAAAAATAACTGTGTCATGTCATGTGTGTGTGCTAGTATTTCTTTTAGTGTTTATTTCTTCAATAGTTTATTTGTGTATGTTGTAGTGTGATTTATTCAATATTTGTTGTAGGAAATAGTAAGTAAATTGTTAAATTTAATTAACAATTACGAGATTAATTTCCAGTTGCTACAATAGGATTCATGTGTCTGATTTTTCACATGTTATCAGACCATAGATGATTAGTCGGAGAGCTCAATAGTGAAGGAAGTGGGATTTTCAATGTTCATTGAGGGATAGTAGATCAAAACCACATAGGTAATTCAGTCACCTTGGCCAAGAGGTCAAATTCTTCAAGATAATCAATTTTTCTGAGAGAGGGGCAAAAAAATTTGATCTATCCAAATTGAGGGTTTCTAAAGACAGAGGGAGTAGCTAGTATTTTTGTAGAGCATATCTCTAGCTCGACTCAAGAGTTTTTGTAGCAGGTTACTAGGGAAGAACTAGCATCACGAGGAACAAGAGCACACATAGAGGGGAAATTTTCATCAAGGAACTTCTACTATCAAGAAGCTCGAATTCCCTTATAGATCAACAATCATTGTGAGAAATTTTTCTCACTCCATAAGGGAGTGTGAATAGACTAAGAGCAGTTGATGAGAATGGAAGAGGATAGTTTCAACATCATTTGAGATGGCCATTGCTAAACTATGAGATCAGGGCACGTTAGATGGTGCTTCCAACAATGTCACCTAGAACACAAGGATGTCCTTCCTTCTAGATGAATATGGCTTGAATAGACATATTAATGTGACGGTAACAGTTCCCATGGATGCAAATCAGCTAAAGGAGTAAAAGAAGTAGATGGTGAGGGAAAAGAGGGTTATCCTTGATGGTGTTCAGGATCAAATTGTATCACACATAGTGGCTAAGAGAACGACCAAAGAGCTATGTGATACACTTTCCATGATTTACCAAGGCACTTATGAGTAGTGAAAGATGTGCTTGGAGGAGAAGTTGAGTTGCATGAGGATGTAGAAATGGGAACACATAGATCCCTTCCTAGCCAAGATTCAGGAGATCCGAGATCATTTGTCAACTATTGGGGAAACAACTCAAGCCACAGAGCTAGTATGATTGACACTCAATAGTGTCTCTAAGGAGTGACAGGTATTCGTCCAAAGCATTTTGGGGAGAGAGACCTTTCCAAGGTGGGACATGACGTGGGTCAATTTGAAGCAAGTCAAATTGATGTGAGACTTAGTGAAGATCTCCATTGGTGGTAGTAGCAGTGGGTCGAGGCAAGTGAATGAGGAGGAGAATGTGACCCTCACATCAAAGGGTCCCATTCAAGGACAGGGGGAGTAGTGAAAGAAGAAGAAGGACCTATCAAAGGTCAAGTGACTTAGATGCATTGAGCTTGGTCATTATAACACCTAGTGTCCTCTCATAAAGAATGAAAAGGAGGAGAAAAAGGAACAAAAGGCAGCATTAGGAGAGATTAATAGGTTGTCCTCCAGGTTGGAGGAAGACTTCACCATGTTTTCTAACATAGCCCTGGGAGTGAAGTGGGGTGACTTGCCTTTATGGCCCTAGAGTGCTACAAATGGGTAGAATTCTTCAGGAGGTCCACTTCTTGAATCAGTACCTTACAACAAGGGCCCATAATATCTCAGTAGAAGAAAAAACATGGTGGAGATGGATACAAGGGTGTTAAAATATTTAGAAATGCGTATGCCATAATAAATATGCCCCCCATATTCTCCACAACACCTTATCTAAATGCACTCTTCACTTTCTCACTCACCCATGTGGAGTTTGTCTCAAAAAGGCATGCACTTAATTAATCAACATTGCTTATGGGAAGTAAACGATGGACGCACTACATTTTTTTGGGATGACTCATGGCAACAACTCCCTAATATTTAATACCAATAATAGTTGGACAATATGCACCTACTATTTCCATGGAGAGGGTAGACCCAAGTTTGGAGTGAATTAGACAACAAAACCCCTCAGACATCAACCCTTTCCGCATCACCCATGAGCAGGTGAAGTCTCATCCAAAGTAGCTATAAGGAACCAAACCTAGATAGTTTTGTAATGATGAACGAGATGTAGATCCTACACTTTTTTTTGTTACTTATCCAATATCTTAGTTATTCATATCAGAAAATTTAAGTATACACCTATTCGACATAGTAAATCAATTATATTCTAGAAAGCTATAAAAAAAATCACATACAATTGCAAAACATTATGCATTTAAATAGAAACTAACCTAAACAACTATTTTATTATTACTATGAATTATGTATTACATGCCAACTTTTGCGGTTCACTATCCTAACAGGTCCACTGTTACATCATGAAATCCTTACAAAACATCTAAGTACATCATCAAAAGACACAAGTATCTATGTCTAATCATATGCACTTCACCTATTACATCACAAGTTTATTTATTTAAATATTTACATTAGGGTGAAAAGGAAACAAACAATCCTATTTTTACTATGGGAAATAACTATTTCCACAAGAAAATACGAACAACTGAGGCTCATGGCTTTCCCTTCTTTCGTATTCTATGCGTTGATCCTTATTTGAATTTCCTTTGAAATATCCTTCTATGTGGTTCTCCTTTATGTAGGTCCCAAAATAGTTTCTCAAAATGTTGCTCCAGCAAGCCCCCAACACTCACATGTGGCTCATCCTGATCCACTCATTCCTTCTGCTCTTCCATCTTCCATCATCACAATAAGTTTGTATTTTGATCTAAGCAATGACTTAAAATTTGGTGTGCTACTCCTACTTATTCCACTTTTCTTCCTTTTGGCACCTACCCTCAAGGTTTCAAGTACATGTTCTTTTCTTGTTGGCCCCAGACAACTGCACTTAAATTTTCCACACATATTTGCATGCCACCTCCCAATAGATGGAGGTTTGACTCCTTCTGGATGTTGTAATCAGCTCAACTTCACCCATCTCCATGTTACTTGTTGATGAAAAAACTCCTTTGTTGGTTATGTGCAACAACCCTATGAACTCTAGGAACCATTGTTTCAGTCAACTTCCTTGGTGGTAGATATACTTTTGAAAACTACCCCCACAGTGCATCATTTGTACATGGAATCTTTACTGGAATCTCCATATATTATGCATGGTCTATGAATGCTCTTGATGTCTTAGTTCTAGTTTTCTTCTTTGATGCTCCTTCCCTGGTAACCACCATTTGAAATTTCCACCAAATTTTAACTCTGAAACTTTTATTCTTGATCATTCTATCTTTCTTATGTTTCTCTCTACTCTCCATCCATTGGACACAATTAACTTGTTGGACCACCTCTCTAAAATTTATAAGTTGTTGTGATGCAACATCATGATTTCAAATATGCCAAACCTAATTCCATCTATTGTCACATTTAATTCTCCTCGTGTAGACTATATTAGTGTGCATACTTAGTGTGGGCTGAACTTATATGTGAGGACAACTGAACTATGAGTAAATGCCTACAAAAATAAATAAATAGAGGAGGAAGAATGAGCTAGAGAGAAGATAAATCAATTAGAAGAATTACTTTTGTGACATCTCAAATGGAATTATTAAAATTTGTGGTAAATGATTTGTAGGCAAGGATAATGTGTGAAATAATGTGTTTCTGACAAAATATATTTTTAAGGAATACATGTGCTACCTTCTTAGGTCAAATATTGAAGACAACAACATTGTAGAAACAAAAGCACAAACAAATGAATGAACTATAGGGAACCTTCAGCATCGTTACGACACCCCAAAATGAATTAAGAGGCTTGGAGTATGCCTATTTCAAATCCAAATTAAATTCATCAAACATTGAAGGAGAGTAACACCGAGATGAGAGGTAATGCAGGGATGGAAGAATTGACAGGAGATAGCAAAGATGGATGAGGCATAGGTGTTAGTTGTCAGACCTGAGATTGAAAGAGAGGTTATAAAATTACACAAATGTCAGTAGAACTTATTGATTCCAGATATTGTGTTACATGTCAATATTCATTTACCTTATGCATGTTAGATTGAAGACAATGAATAATTTATGTTATATTGATAACAAAGTGTATAATGCATTGACAGAAATGTATGAGGACAAGTATAACATTTCACATTTCACCAATGGTGCTTTATGAAATGTTATACAAAATCTAATCGGTGGCATAAGTTACACATAACCAATATGAAATTGTCTATTCTACATGATATTTGATAGTAAAATAAATTAAAACTATGGGGAAAATGCCAAAGAATAATGCATTATGAACAACTAATACTGAACAACAAATATTTCATGTTTTTTTTTTATGAATAGGCGATTATTTTCCTAAGGTCAAACAAGAATTTTTTTGGAGAGGGATCCAACGAGAACGATTTCTTTTCATGGATTTGTAAACCCTATTGGGATATTTTTGAGCTTCAAAAGATTATTCATATTTCCCTTGAATGGCTTGTGCTATGTTATATCCTTATCCTTGGAAAGCCTAGTATGACATTCAATACCATGTCAGCTTGTTCATGGAAGAGAACTTAGTAGTATTTACTTCAATAACTATGCCTATTCAAAGGCTGCAACATTTAATAAGAGAGGTTGTAGCTTTAGTTCTTTTCGAGATCCAATTGATTCAATTCGATGACTGAAGAACCTCTCTTCTAAATCAAGGGAGTCACTACTCACAAAATTCGTTTTGAAAGCTTCTGGTCTTAGTGTGACTATCATCTAAATAGATCCTTATCTCAGTAGATATGTAGAAACTATGTCTTGGTTTTAACATTGAGAAATGTTTATTCTAGACAACGGTGGTGAGGTTGACTTGGAACTGGTCTGAAATTTATTATCAAGAGATCAAATGTTTCAAATGTTTTTTAAGAATCCTTGAGATAGCTCAAAGCCTTGATCCAACCAACAAAATGAGAAAATAATTGATATGATGTTGGAGTTCCATTGCCATGAAGTACCATAGGACTATGAGAAAGACTATGACAATATTTTCTTTCAAATCGAAATATTGAAGCATAATTTTGGTACATACAGAAACAAGGGTTCATTGACAGAAAAAAACTCATACAAACAAGATGGAATGAAACCATTCTGATGCGTAATAAATTTGAACCATGAATTTAACAATACTTTATTATAAGGTTGATGATTAACTTAATAAAGAATGGTCTTTACCTTGTGCAATATAAGTTTTTTTTCATTGTGAAAATTCCCCCTTGCCATTGATATCAAGGGGGGAGGTAAACACATGAAAGGACAAGTTATTCTCATGACAAAAATGGTGAGCATAACAATGTTTCCATCAATGCCAAAAGGGGATATTGTAGGAATTTTTATGTTTTTGATGTTATTTATGTATGAAACGTTGATGAGGTGTTGTGATACTCATTTTTATGCTTACTTGGCAAAAGTGTGACCACCACATGTGTGTGAGCAGGTGCAACTGAGAATAGATTGTTGAGAGCAAGGTAGAACAGAGGTATGGAGATGTTGATGTTGTATATATTGTTACGGAGTTGTTATTGTTTCATATATTGTTGAGTTGGTTTATTATCAGAGATGTTGGTCATGTTGTAATACAAGGTAAATACGTGAAAAGATCATGATGCAAATGGTGATGGAAAAGGAGAATCAAAGTAGGAGGGAAAAGGGTGTCATTGATGGCATGGTTGTCTTGGAGCTCTTATATTTCTTGCATATGTTATATAATTGGTTTCATTTCCTTGTTGGTTACATCTGCTTGTTGGTTGCTAATGACAAAATATTGCAGAGATTGTTATGTTGTAGATATTTTTGTGATACAAGGCAAAGGAAAAAGGAAAGGAAAATTAGGCTTGAAAAAAGCATGATAGGAACTATAACACAAGTAATTTACTATGCAGGATGAGCTATAATGTAGGTCATGTACTCTCCAAACAATGTTACCCTAGATTGTAATGTAGTAATTGTTGATTTTTGAGTAGCTTGGGAGGTACTCCACACCCTAGGGTTCATGGTTTGGAGGGTGGAGCACCACGAGAGTCACTTGTGGGCTTCGAACCCAACGTTGGGGTTTTTCACCCATAATGTTTTGGGCCAAAACCATGGAAAATTGTTGACATGTGATGAATGCGGATGATAGTACTCATTAAGACGAATTCGATGCATCAAAAATCATCCGATTTTGAGTTGTAGAAATGGAGTTATGAATTTTTGAAAATTTTGTGTAAGCATGGTGGCATAAGGCCAAGGTTGCCTTGATGCCAATAAGCCTGATGACAACATGTATTTGGTATAAATATAAGGTGAGTGAGCATTATTGTTATCTCCTCCATTGTTGTAATGCAAGGAATAAGAGGAGGAGAAACTTGGTTTAGGATAAAATAATACCTTTGTTTGGGCCACAGGTAGGAATGCATTTCAATGAAAGATAGAGGCTATTTTGCAGGCTTCTCGTGACTGTTTGAAGGTCTATTTACACCTACAGGAAGGTCGAGTATAAGGATGTGTTGTAGTACTTAAAAGATTCCCTTTAAATTTTATGATAGTTGAACTAATAAATAATGGGGAACCTTATAAATTTTGATAAAGTTCCTTAGTTCTAATAAAATAAAGAAATTTCTAGTTTTTGTCCCCAAAACACCTTTGAATAAGAAAATCTCCCTTATCGGAACTTTCATATTGAAGGTTGTCCTCATAAATATAAAATTCAAAAATAACCCAATAGGCTTTTGTTTAAAATGTATTATTAGAAGAGTTTTCTTAGAACATTTAAATATCACAACATTACTTATAGTAAATTCACAATAAAACTTTCCCCAAATTAAAAATTTATGATACTCTAAGTCTAAATTTATACAAGCATGACTTTATGATAAAATAAAGAAAATTGTGGCCCCACAAGACTGCCATGTAGTATATCAGAGCTTCCATATATTGGAACTTTAGAACAAGCTCCACTTTAAAACCTCTGATATCTAATACCTATGATGTCCCAATCCTCTGATATTTCAATATCTAATACCTTCAATATCTTCTAATATTCTTATATTTTGATATCCCTCATCCTCTGATATTCCCCTCCTATCCATATCAGAACTTTTATATCGAGAGGAAATTTTTTAAAATATTTGATATTTCATCCCCGATACAAAACCTCTGACACCTTTTCCTACTTACAACTTATAACCATTCTATCTTTGAACAACGCCTATAAGAAGGTAACAATATCACAAGTTTTAAAGGTGTGTCTCAAAGAATTCCCTGATAAAATATGTCGATATGCTGACATGTACAAAGCCCATTGAATGAAGGTTTAACATTTAATGGCCAAGATCAACAAATTTATGATTTTTCTAAGTTTCAAATGATTTAATCATTGCAGCTTGATGTCTTCGAGATTTTCTCATAAAGACATATATTGTCATAGAAAATAGTTATTTGGCCTAAATATTTCTCTGGTTAAGAAATTTATGCTTATTCTTGTGTTTTCCATTACCAGCCAGTCCCGACAAGAAAACAAACGTTGTAGATGTCTAGGGAAGCCAAGGCAAGGAAGAAACCCATGGTTCAATAACAACCAATCACTCCTCCACCTAAAGCTACCACAATTCCTGCATTGTTCTCATATACGACTTGTTCTCCAGATGCTAGAAGCTCCTCTTCAGAAGCTATTTTTAAGACTTTTGAAGATGAAGGACCGATAGTAACAAAGAAAATAACTACAGCTGATGATGCCACCTCGGTCTCAGAAACTACCTATAGTGATGTCACCAATTCATTCTTGCATAGGATTGCAGCCCGACCCAATGTCATTCCTTATATAGATATGGTTAAATGGATTATTGATCATATGAATATTGCATAAATGAATTTCATGACTAATAAGAAAATAATAATTTGGTCATTTACCAATAACAGTTTGAGAAAAAATTATCATATTCCGCAACCTTACGAAAAATATGACAAGATTTTTATACATAAGTTCATGAAGGAGAATGAGCATCAATGTGATCCCATCAAAACTGGATAAGAGATCTTGACAAACATAAGCGAGAATATAGGGGTATGTATTCTAATACCTCCCTCATTGGTCCATACTGTCAAATAGTCTTTATGATGTGTAGGATATTTGGTTACCGTAATACACAAAAATTCTCCGACTAATGGGTACCACTCATTGATGCTGCCTTTGCTAGATATATTATGGATTGGGGAAAGATATTATCTAATAGTATAGCCACTCCAATCATGAATTATAGGAGTGAAACTAATTTTTCACAGATTGTAGTTCTCCCTTTTTATATGAGTGCCTATATAATGGATGCCATATATTTCACCTCTGATTTTACTTCTATGGGATGGAGATGAACTATAGAACACCCTACTCCCATCCATATTTATCATGACATACTCTGAGACTCAAAATTTCACTCTCAATTCTAAAAACAATTTCCATGGAGTAATGTTGCCCATCCACCAAAATGTCTTTGATAAGAAGGCCCCTGGGGTTTCACCTCAATCTAACAATGATTTTCTATCAATTGGGAATTGATTTAGAGAAGAATCATTCACTTATGTCTGGATCTTTGGTAGTATTTCACATCCCCATTTTCTGCCCCTATACATCCCCGATAAACTTCTTTCTCATGAAATATATTACCAGACCATAGGACATGGTCTTTCAAATGACCTGAGTCATGCTAAAAATACAATGTGGCCTAGTTTTCCTATTCAATGTAGTATGTATGCTCTAGATAATTATAAACATATAGGTATTGATATTGAAGAAATTCATAGTTTAAGCTTCCCAAATATTCCAAATAGGAAATATGATCCTAAGGGAACTGCCAAGAATGTCACTGCATGTTCAAGTATCAAGCAATTTATGCATGAGGCAAATAAATTTGATGACTTATTTGAATCATCCTCTTCCTATTCAATGGTTGTGAGACTAGAAACAACACAGTTAAATCTAGATGAGATAAATCAATTTAATGAGTACAGAGATAAAAGGATAGCTCACTTGCCTATGGATTTATTGAAGTTCCATCAACAAAACATAGAATAGGATAAAGTCTTGGCTATTTCAACACAGGTTCCTGATGTTTCTCAGAAAAAAGAGATAGGTACTTCCTCTTCTTCTTAGGTGGAAGAAACTCTAATAGATAAAAAAAACTAGATGCAATATGGGAACAGTTTAATCAAGTTATTCAAGAAATAGGGGATCAAGATCTAAAGACTCCATTGCAAGAGAATGTTTCACATACTTATGTAACTATAGAAAAAACTCCACATATTATTGGGACTTTTGATAGGCCTTTGGACACTGATGACATATAAATCATCGCCACATTCTCGACATATGAGATCATTTTGATGGTGGAAGAGATTCCTCCTCTCGACATATTTTACAGTCCACAACATAATGCTATTGTAAAAGGACAAATAAAGAGAAGGACCATTGATGAAACCCAAGACTTAGTCCTTGAAGATACTTCATTCCAAGTGGTGTGGAAAGACTCTCAATATACTCCTATAGAGGATCTCTGGAGGCTCTCACAGTTTGTAGGAGCATATGCCTCTGCTACCATAGACAAGACCACCGAAGTACAACAACTTCTAAATGAAAAGGATGAAAGAGCTAGGCAGTTGGAACAGGGCATGGAGAATGGGAAGAAAATGATTGCTCAACAGTGGCAATCATAACTTGTCAAACTTCAAAACAATTTTGATGACTTGAATCTTCAACATGAATCCGGCTTGAGAATTCAAGATATTCAAATTAAAGAGTTACGACAAAGTATTGAACAATTGAGGATTAATCCTGAATTGGCTGAATTCAAAAAGGAAGCAAGAGGACTAAATACTCTCCTTGTTCAACAACATATTACTTTCTGTAAAAAATTAGCCATTATTCATTATTTATGTCAAACAACCAATACATTGGTGAATCAGTTGTGAGATTTGAGGACATACTTTGAAGAAATTGAGGAGAAAATCTCAAATTATGTAACACGGAAAGAAAGTGCAAAAGGGATATTAGCCAATATCACTACAATTGAAGATTCGCAAAAGGACATAGTCTTCCAAGATTGGGAAATTAGACTTAACATGCAAAGGAAACAATATTCAGCACCAAGGATATTTCTAATGACCTTACGAATCTATTAGTGACAATTTACCGCAGGCCAACCTTATTCCAGACTACATAAAGGGAACTTTGCCTAATATTAAATTATTTACCAAGACATGGGAGGAATTATCATAGAAGAAGGTCAAAAACATCGAAAGACAGTCAAAGGTTAACTTAGAACACCATTGGTATTTCTTAGTTAAACTGCATAGTCAATGGTTAATGCTGAGGTGTCTATCCAACATGACCATTCATATGCTACTAGCACTCAGTGACGTGGTATTCACTAGAATAATGTGCATTCAACCATGGTCTCCACATCTTAAAAGAGATCATGAGATATGAAACAATAGTATAAGGCATTCAGCATCCGAGACCAATAATATTTGACTAGGGTATCTCTCGGAAAGATATGAAGACTCTGATGAAAGTCAGAAAAAGATAGAGATCCTTGATAATAGATATCTTTGGGAGATGTGTAAACATGTATGTAGGATGTTTATACCTACAGGAAGATGTCATGATGAAAGACCATCACAAAGGTAATTTTTTATTTAAGTGTTCATTTCTAATTTTTGAGCTAATATCTAGATGATCTTATGCATGACTTCCAAAGGGAAGATCCGTGCATAAGATCATTACCAAGGCTATGGGAGAAAATGCATTTGACCTCAACATTCCCCTAATCCTTTTCCTGCACCCAGTGTTCAATGTGGACCACCTTCGACCATGCTTCCCACCATTGCTAGACACATAAGACATTGCAAAACATCTCACACATGTAGAGTTAAATCCAGATTGCATGGAAAAAGCCACAACTAATCAAATCATGGACACGCAGATCAAGAACACCTGAAAACAATGGATTGAACTATATTTAGTTGTCAAAGCAGGCCAACTCCTTCACTAGGGCAAGTGGCTCACCAGGGACCAAGTCTAGCACAAGTTTCCTCATCTCATGGAACTCAAGGCAATGGGGAACATTGCTTCTTAAGGGGGGAGGAATGATCTAGGTGGATATTGGTGGCTACCTACCTATTCCACTTGGATTCCCACCATTTTTTCTTTCAGTTTTTCATTTTTCTTATTTATAGTACATTTTACTATTTTTGGTAGTTTTTTGGGTCTTGAACTTCCAGAGCCATTTTAAGGCCCTAAATAATGGTTTTTGGGAAACTTGGGAGTAACATGGGTCATAAACTAGTGTTTCTCACTCAAAAGGGGTATTCCTCAGATAGATACTTCTAACGGGGTATTGTGCGCATCAACCGTAGAACATATGCCAAAGTTACAACCCTGAGAAGTTGATGTACCATTTTACCCAAACGAGGCCCATAGTTTGGCGCTTCATCTCCTAGGGTTAGGTTTTTGGATGTTTAGTGTTTTCCATTGTTTCTCAACAATAAATAGTAATTTGAGCCTCATTGTAACACAGTTCAGAGGAAGGTAGCCACCACATCTCTTCTCAAAGATACGCTACCATCACTCGAGCTAGTCATATTTCCATTTTTTCTGTAAGAATATTTCAATATTTGATATTAATGAAATGAAGTGTCATTTCTACTGGATATTTGTATTTATCGTTATATCCGTAATTTGTTACGTTCCTGTTTAAATCTGGATCACACCTTTCATCGTAATTTCATATTAGACCCACTTCCAACATTAAGCCCAATACTAAGTAATAATTGTGAAACCAAATATTGAATCGACTCATCTAATCAACATCAACAAACCAATGACTGAATCTCAACCAACCAAAGAAACTAGATCAAACCAACACATAAGAGATCATATCAATGCAAAATCCCCTATCAGTATATCAATCTATATTCTGTTCGTTATGGAAACCAATTGTTGTCACTGCAAACCCTGATCAACCACTCATCAGAATGCATATGCTACTTCTGTGAATAACACCCACATATCTATTCACTTCCTCTATAGAAGACTTGCATACATATCTCAAACCATAGTTTATTGAGATTCCTATCAAACTGAATCACTGGGTCAGTCATTGAATACTCAATCACAATAGATACATCAATACTAACTTACCGAAAAAATAATCATAATGCAACACCATCACTGATCAATATACCAATTCTTAATCAACCCAATCAACATTGTGAAACACAGGCTATCATGATAGATGTCATTGATAGATAACAACAAATAGAAGAGAACTGATCAAATATCATCAACATGCCATACTGCAAAACCCTAGCATATGGACACGGCTTTCATC
Organism: Pinus taeda; assembly: GCA_000404065.3. Classification (NCBI taxonomy): domain Eukaryota; kingdom Viridiplantae; phylum Streptophyta; class Pinopsida; order Pinales; family Pinaceae; genus Pinus; species Pinus taeda. The sequence goes on from APFE030861102.1 coordinate 95,785, forward strand.
AAGCATATCAGCATATGTACATGCTTTCAATTCACAACAGTCACATACAGATATGTACAAACTAAAAAGCACTTTGCAGAATATATACGCAACTACCCATAACCAGATCTACATATGCGTGTGACTAACCTGAGTAAAACTAGCATACAAATATGAAATCACTCAATTATACTTTCACTACACAACACAACATTTGTCAAACACAAATTCTCAACAAATACACTATTATAGTCACACATTATGTCATCATCATAGATCCATCAAACCATAAATAGATTAAGCAATATGTATTCATTTTAGATCTATCAGATTTGATCCATCTCCATGTTCCTTGGTGCACACGTGTTTCAAATCAAATCACTAATGAAGAATCCATCACTTGCACACATAACACTTTGATCTCCATCTCCTTAGATAGCTTTAGCCTTAACCAATACCTTAGGCCAATCCCTTAGTAATGTTGTTAGTATTATTTGACAGGATTAAATAACAGTTTCCGCACTTATTACTATGGGTGAATACCATGGTAAAGACCCCTTGTATTCAAGTTACCATGGTGCAAATTCTGTACGTAGATTTTCTTCATAATACTAGTGTCTGTACGGGACATTGGTTCTCAGGTCCCACATATAATTTCTCAAGATTTACCTTTACCATCCATTTGTCTCTAAACTGATATTCCTTTCTCCATATCAACTGTTACATCTATACTAGCCTACATAATCAGACTATTACCATAATGTTGACATATTTATTGAGTAAGTTTCCTTCAAGGACAACACAATAGCCATAATGCCAAAAATAATGGGCGTGGGACTGATCAATGCGAGTATTGGTGGCCACCTCCCTATTCCACTTGGACCTCTAGTCAGTGTCATCATTTTCCTTGATTATAGTAGTATTTACTATTTTTAGCAATTTTTCGGGTCTTGAACTTTCAGAGTTGTTTTGAGCCCCTAAATGATGTTTTTTTAGGTCTGCAGCAAGCCCATGTCCATAGGAAAGGCCTTGCCACAATTCATGTAGTACTCGAATAGATCTTTCCAATGAGGTATTGTACGTGCCAAATGAAGATCATATGACCAAGTTTTGACCTTGGGAAGTTGGTTGTCCAGCTAAACCCAAATGGGCCCACAAACTCTTGGCATTCCATCTCCTCAGGTTAGGGTTTTTGTTATTTAGGGTTTACCTTTGTTGCTCAATAATACAAAGGCCCTTAAACTTCATTGTAAGACAGTTCAAAGGAATGCAATCGTAACATCTCTTCTTAGAGATAAGCTACCATTGCCTGAGCTAGTTTATTTCCATTCTGTATGTAATCATATTTCAGGTCTTTGATGTTAATGAAATGAAGGTTTATTTCTATTGCATCTTTGTGTTTATATTTATATCTATGATTTGTTTTGTTTCTGTATAAATATGGATCATAGTTACAAGACATAGTTACATGTGGTTTCAAGGTAATTGAAAGTGCTAAGACATTGGAAAAGTCCATAAGTTTTCTACTATTTTGTTAAAATTTTGAGTTATTAACTTGCAAGGCATTTTTGAGACCCTAAACAAAATTTCTAGGTAGCGAAAACTCATGACAATTATGTACATTATTGATACATAGAGTTTTTTCAACATAAATGAAAGACCTTGGAGAGAGATTCCAAATGAAATATTAGAATTTTAAAACAAATTTGTTATGACGAATTTATGATTGAAACAAACAAGGTGAAAATTGGGTATCAATTTACTTCCAGGACATGCAACTTTGTAACAAGAGCTTAGATTGGGACATAGAGGTAGTAAATAGAAATCTTTTGGGTATCAAGACATTGACATGGAGTCATATTTGAAATTTGGGTACTTAACATTTTAGGAAATTATCACAAATTTCTTGTAGAAAAAAAGGTAAAATTGGCCAAAATTTTGGGAAAACAAGAAGTCAATAAAAAGATATCAAGGAGGAACATACATTTGTGAACCTTTAATTTTCATTTGGAATAGAATAGTTCTTAGGAAATTAAAATAACTTTTCTAGTGGCCTATAGGAGTAGAGTTAACATGAGGACCAAAGGTATGCCAAATGCCCAAGGGGCCTACAATCATGAAGGAGAGGTTAGAAATATGAATGTTAGCATGGATAATGTTGAGATAGAATCAATGTACATGGAAGAGGTATGTTAGAAAATATAGACTTAGGGGTGACCATGAGGAGCCTAAAATTGGAGGTGCTCAGGTATAATGTTGGCAATGAAAGGTTAACGAGGGGAAAAAAAAAAACAAAATTACCACATTCTATCGATCTTAAGTATTTTACAAAGGAGGGTAGAAAATAGTTTTAATTCATGGAAGGAAGAGGAAAAAATTTCATATGTTAAGTGGAAGGATGTCATAAATTGTATATGTGTTGATTCATTGAGTGTACCATGATTCCAAGAGTCTCTAGAAATCCTTGATCTTTTGGATAAAATCTTGTTCCTTAATCCACTTAGGTTGGACTTGAAAGGGATGGGTGGCTTTAATTAAGTATAGACAACCTTCAAAAAAATTTAAATGTGCCTAGAGTCTCTCCTAGCATATTCCTATTAAAATATTATGAAATATTTTTCTAAGAGATCCTCTAAACTAGAAAATGATCTAATATATTATCTTTTCTTACCTCACCATTCCTCCTATTGGTAACAATATAAATTATCAAATGGGCACTGTAAACTCAAAACGAGAAATCTAGCCAAAAAACCCCAAAAAACATGAAAAATAGCGTGAAAATGACAAGTGTTTGTGATGGATTTTTTTTTTCAAGGTAATTTTTCAACATTTTTTAAAAATAGCAGTAAAAGCCAATAAAAAGCATTCTTTTTTGTGAAAAACACAATGAAAACAAAAAGTGTTAATGCTGGAATAACATCATCTTTTAAGCTAAATTTTCAATATTTTTTAGCAATTGCATTAACGACAAAATATCATGGCTCCGAATAACCTTAGAATTTTAATGATTTTTAGGCATGACATTAACGATAAAATATTGTGTCTATGAAAAGCCTTAATATTCCAACAATTTTCGGCCACGATGTTAAAGATAAAATACTTATAATTGTTTTCAACCATAGGATTAAAGATAAAATATCACGACTCAAAAAAACCTTAAAATTTTGATCATTTTTCAACCATGGAATTAAAACCAATCATTGTGACTACAGAAAACCTTAAGTTTTCAACATATTTCAGCCATGGCATTATGGAAAAAATTTATGACTAAAAAACCTTTAAAAATGAACCTCTAAATCAAAAAGTCATTATACCAAGAGTAATTTATTTTTTGAATGCTAAAAGTAAAATGACTTTAAAATATTAGACTAAGATGACACATTGCAACCAAAATTTAAAAATCAACATCAAATTAACATGCAGTGTAGGTGAATTTGACCCATTGTAATGAAAACTTAAAGATCGACAGTGGAATTAACACATTTTGGGGGTGGGCTCAATCCGTTGTAACAAAAACTTTGAAATGAACTATCAAATTGAAATATAATGAATTGGGTCACTAGTCGAGGATCGACACGGACCCTGTAGAAAAATTAAAGTGATAAATAAAATATTTAAATAAAAAAAATCAAAATTCAGAAAGAAAACAAAAAACACAAAAACACAAAACGTTAAAAAAATAAAAACCAATTAAATAAAAATATATATTAAAACATAACAAATTTAAAAAATATGGAAAAAAAACAAATATTCAAAAAAAAACATAAAAAAACCAAAAATTAACCCCATTAAAAAATTTACTATTTTAAAAAATTTAAAAACCAACCAAAATATATATATAATATTTATATATATATAGGATATAATAGTATATACCTATATATATAATATATAGGTATATAGTTAATTAAAAGAAAAAAGAAAAATTAAGAGATTAACCAAAATAAAAATTATTAAAATACAACATTAGGTAATTAAAATTAAAAATTAAAATTAATATAACATTAATTAAAAAATTAAAAATAGAAGAAAAAAACGATTCAAATTAAATAAAAAAAGACATTAAATCTACCTTAAAAATTTGAAAAAATACAAAAAAACATATAAATATAAAAAATTATTGCCCCATGACCCTAGAGCAAGGGGAGATTCGATTCCCGGAGTTGGATCTCCCCCCTCCCATGGCTCGTTAGGCCTCGATAGGTGGGCGAGTAGGTGGGTGGTAGAGTTGGACAGAGCAACTCCGCCCCTCGCCCACCTATCACGGCCCAACGAGCGTAGGGGGAGGGAGATTCGATTCCGGGATATTCCAGAACCTACCCCCCATTGGCCCATTGGGTCGCAGTGGGTGGGTCAGGGGCGAAGTTGGCACATGATAGCTCTGCCCCTCGCCCACCTCTCATGGCCCAATGGGCCCAAGGGGACAGGGGGAGATTTGATTCCGAGAATCAAATCTCTCCCCCGATGGTCCCGTTCGACCACGAGGGGCAGAGCTACGACAACTCCACCTGCCACCCACCCACCATGGCCCAATGGGCCCAAGTTGGGGGGGGATTTGATTATGAGAATCATATCTCCCCTCCATAATCCCGTTGGCCCACGAAGGGCAGCGCCGCAACGCAATAGCTCTGTCCCCCCTAGCCCTACAGAGTCAAATCTCCCCCCCTTGGCCCATTGGGCCGTAGGGGGTGGGTGGAGGGCAGAGCTGCAATGCCAACATCTCTGCCGCTTTCGGCCCAATGTGCCTAGGACGAGGGGAGATCCAATTTTCAGAATTGCATCGCCCCGCCATAGGCCCGTTGGGGCATAGTTTTTTTTTTAATGTCTTTTATACAATTTATTTATTTATTTTAATTTTCTTATTTTTCTAAAAATTAAATTTTTTTGAAAATTGTTTTTTTATTATTGTTTTTTAATTTTTCTTATTGTGTTATTCTCTTTTATATCTCTTATATATATATATATATAGTTATAAAAAAGTGTTTTTTTGAACTTTAATCTTTGATTTTTTTTTAATTGAATTTTATTGTGTTTTTTTAATGGCTGTGGTTTTTTTAAATGAAATAGTCAATGCTATTTTTATGTTTTTATTTATTTAATTTTCAATGTTTTTCTTTAATTTAATCGTTTTTTTATTTTTATTTTTTAATTTTTGTTTATATATATATAACTTAAAATTTTGCATATCCGAATATTTTGATCTGAACGATTTTGATTTGAATGATTTTTAGTTTGAGAAAAAACTTTCCAAATCGGTATTTTAGATACTTCATTAGTAAATATATATTATATATAATAATTTATATAGTATATATATAATATATATATATACTATATCTTTTTTCCAATTTTATTCAATTTTTCAAGATCTGTTTATTAACATAAGTTAAGTTTTGGTGAAAATGTCCTAGAATACACCCTTTTTAATTATATCTATATGCAAAATGTATATATTTTTGTTTGCTTAAAATTATTATTTTCTTGTGACAATTATTGTATGTATATTGAACTATAAATTAACGATATATAAATATATAAAAAATCCTAACTTGAAAATATTAATGTTATTATTTTTTTTAATTTTGAAAAAAAAAAACATCATTAAATAAAACATTGCAAAGAAAACCAAAAAACATATGTTTGTAACCCTTGAAAAAAACGTGTTAGGACAAAAAACAAGAAGAGGAATAAGGCAACTTAAAAAATGGTTAAATAATCAACATTTAAAAAACAATTGCACATACTTAGGACATAAGAAATTTTAAATTGTAAAAAACATGCCCTAAAAAAAATATTTGTTGATGTTTTTCAACATCCACATGGAAATCACCAACATGTAAAAAAAATTATCCGCACTTAATACACTAGACAATTTAAAGTGTCAAAAATAAGCTCTCTAAAAGAAGGAGTTGATGTTGCATCAACACTTTTCATAATCAGCATGAAAATAACTAACATTTTAAAAACATTGTTCATACTTGATACATAAGAAAATTTAAAGTGTAAAAAATATGCTCAAAAAAAGAAAAGGTGTATTCTCAATCAACAGTTTTCAAAATTGGATCATTTTTTGCTACCTCAAAAAAACAGGTACTCGATACAGTTTCCATTTCAAATTTTACGTTGTTTGGTATAGTTTTGGGGATAGTTTTGAAAAATAAATGTCTAGGATACCTCATTTCTCTCGATTTCCTATGAATAAGTTAGATAGGTTGTCCACTTCAACTATCATACCGGAGCTTATTAAGCAGCTAGGAACAAGTTTATGTCTCCTCTAAGCACCA
>APFE030861105.1:36777-75385 GCA_000404065.3 Pinus taeda
ACCCCTACATATAAATAAAGAAAGGAGTTTCTTTACTCGTTATTCCATGGGATTAGCTTTTTGAAGGCATGACAACATGAGCTAATTATACCTACTATGCTAGATTGCTTTGTATTTACTGGGCATGAGACGAACTAATGAGAGAGGCTTGTTGTATTGGAATATTGATAAATACCTTGCTTACAATTACCATTAAGCGCGTAATTACATATAGATACTATAAAAAAAGGGTACCCAGACTATCTATATGATATAGTTGGGAGACACCATAGCTCGGCAGTCACTTGGGAGGCACTATCACTTACGCTAAGCTGCTCTAGCTAGTCATCCGTAGTAAACCCGCTTCTATACTATATAGACTATATGGCGCGTTACCTATCGCTAAGTCCGCTAAGGTGAGGATCATAGGGGATTGACTGATTTTCTGATTGGAGCAAGCATGGAGCTCTCTACTATAATAGAATAAATAGAATAAAGTGCGGATAAGCAATATGCGGTAGATACCAAATATCTGACTTCTTTTTGAACACGTGTGTCACGTCTCTTGAACCCCACTGATTGAATTGTGCTATAAGATTCACTTTGCTAATCAATCATCTATGCTAATCGTAGATATAAGGTAGATCGTATGTTCCACTGTGCTACTAACAGGAAGGAGATGAACAAGCTAGAGACTTTACCACTATGTGAAAGCTTATGAACCGACTTATTTAGTTAATAAATTGATTGCTTACTTGAATAAACGCTAGGGGGTGAAGAAGATGGCTCGCCTTACCATTAGGAAGATAAGGAGGTTGGGGGGTTATCCCTAATTTCATTTAGTTCGTTTTGGGAGCTAGTTACTAGAGCAGAGTTCAGTTCGGTCAGGCAATTCAGAAGCTATTAATCTAAAATTGGGTCATCTGTTATTGATGGTTAGTTAGCTAGCTAGTTGGTTACCCCTACCCTAATATTATGAATATATACTGAATCTATCATATCGTAATACAGTTCGATATTCTCATATATAATATATAGTCTTTAATCCTATCTCAAGATCGTATCTGTGGAGTGGATATATATAGTGATCTATTCATCTATTTAGCAATTCAAATAATACCTGGCATACATAGCTAATAATTGACAATAGGCATAGCTCACTGGACGCATAGCGATTCTGATTGTTCACCAATAAACTAAGTAGTTTAGACCGGGCATAGCATTAGACCTTACCACCTATTACCGTTATACCTTAACTATTATTGGCATCACTTCTAGCATCACTTACCTATTACTTAGAAAATTGAGGTGTCCAAAGCAGAGATTCGAATTTCATCCCATCTATTATTACCTCTCAAAGAAAACTTATTTCACTTCGATCATTACCCCACTAGAAAAGGGGTGGGTTCCAAGCAGCGGATAGGGTAGGATAGGCTACAGGACAAGCTTCGTTCCACCTCATGGCCTAGTTACGCCTCATGGCCTAGTTACGCCCCTCATCAATGGTTTCATTGGTATACAGTACAAGGAAAGGAAAGGATGGGTGCTCTCCCACTCCATCAGGCTTGTTAGAGTGCCTATTCTTCCCCTTTCCTCTCTTCAAGTAGTTGGAAGGATAGGTACACCCTCACCCCTAAAAGCTTTAAGGTGTTCTTACCCTTCCCTCTCTTAAGGATAAGGATGTGGAAAGGATAGTGACTCCACCTACCCCATTAGGCTAGCTTGGAGTTTTTAGCCTTCCCCTTTAGGTTGGTTAGGAAAGGGGAAATTTTGATCGAAAGGATAGAGCTCTCTTTTCAATATTAGATAACACCATTGATGGAATAGTGTGAAAATGGCTAAACATCTAATCAATGTAATAGAATGAACCTTTTAGTATTCAATTAACCCTTCCTCCTTGGGAAACAGATCCTAACTATTGGGTGGGAAACGTAACACTCCTTACTCTAAATAGATGCATCCATTACTAAATAGATGCATGTTTCTCCCGAGTGCCATTTCATCTTAATTCTCTTATGAGATGAGCGCCCATAGGAAATCTCTCTCTTTTTTATCATCTTAATAGAAAGATGTGTGATTGAACACAAAATAGAAGTAAACAAACCATTGGAAACTCAAGGTTAGGGCTTGAGCGAGTGAGCGAGCTCAAGGAAGGAAATGGAAAAGTCTATTTGCCAACCCAAAGAAAAGCGTCACAACATTTTTCCCAATGGAAGGTTATAGAGAAGGCTCACTTCAGCATATGTATCCAAAACACCCATGAACCACAACGATGAAAGAGCAGAGTTTAGAGAGAGATTCACATGTAAAAGAAAATGCCAAGCAGGACATACCAAGATAGTCATTATCAGAGAATCATTTCATACTAAAGAAAGAATGAGTCTCCAACATTCTTCTTCAAATAGAGGATGCTACAGCATGACTTTTTTAGTTACTTATTTGAGAGGCGCCACCCAATAAGAATCAAGGACCAGCAGGGGCTCGACTGTTAGGGAGAGGAACTTGAGTTGCTCGACCAATGGGAGAGGAAGGCAGGGACTATTAAGGATGCCATCGTGCATAAGCATGGCTCAACCGATGGGCCGCCATCGATTTCTCCTCCAGTTCTAAGTGTCGTACCAAGTACGAAGATGTCTGGTTATTAAAGCCTGTCTAACAAGGCTCTCTTAATTGACAATTATCCATCCATAAATGTTTCTGAAGTTCTGTCTTTAGTTCCTCAATCCAGCCCGGGATTTCTGCTAAAGTTTCTGGTTGGCTATAGAGAATAATCCAACAGGGCAGTTCCCACGGAGGATCCCACCCAGGTTCTCATCCATGCAAGAAGGTACGTGGAGTGTTAAGTTGTTTTTTATCTATGGCACAACTCAAATCTACATATTATGAAGGGGAAGGTAAGGTTGGTTGATTCGGTCCAGATAATAGAAGGTAAATAGCAGTCTCGACTCACTCCCTAAGTGCATGAATGAATGAAGTGGTATAGGGCTACTAGGTATAGTATTTCATATTTTCATCTATTGAAATCTCGTTTTTTAGGGCCACTTGGATCGAGGTACTCATATTTCGTGATTATTGAAAAATATTGGATGAAAGAAACTTACTCTATGAGCGCGGAATTGATGATATTGCTTCTTGAGACCCTTTTTCCTTTGTCTAAAACTTTTACCTTTGATTTGACGACTTGAACTTAAACATCGGGTTCTCCCCTTTCTTAGCTTTTTATTGGTTGTATTGTTTTATTATTAGTGTTCTTGTGGTCCTAAGAGGTTATCCCTAAACGAGCTCTCCTGAAATGGCTCAGATGCATGAGATGGGGAGGGTGGGGATAGTGATATTATTATGATGTTATATCTCGATCTGTGGGGTGTGAGGTCAACAATTACTTATATATAGTGCTAAAGGCTGCTTCGTTTCCCTCATGGTTCCAAATAGCTCATTTCCTAGATACAATGAATTATCTGGGCTGAACGGAATGAATTATCAGCAAGCAAGGGACTGGTTCCATCAGTACTTGATGGGTGAGTGCCGAGAAGGACGATCAATTGTGGCTACTATAAGCAGCTCATGTCCCGTACAGTTTTATGAAGATCCCTCCATGGATAGAATATAATAGGATGGATTTGCAGTGCAGTCTTGAACGATTATTCAGCAGTCATGATATAAAAGTGAACGAAGGAAAGATGAAAGCATCACCAATTGACCTTGAATCAATAGATCCAGTCATATAAGCATATTCACCAGCAAAAGCATAAGCACCAGAAGCAACGGCATAGGTAAAAATAGTAAAGGTGTCTAAGTCAGCAGAGAGACAGGAAGTTGACTAAGTAGTTGACCCAGAACCACCATCATAGTTAAAGGCAAGGCTCCTTTATCATAATATAGGGATAATATAGAAAGAATACCGGTAGAACGACCATAGAGAGTGAGCGGAAACACTAGGGAGACTAATGAATCATGCATGGGACCTTATGAAGCTACTCAAGACACAGTGGATGGATCACCTATGGCCCCCTTAAACTCAACTACTATATCCACCTACTACAGTGACTATCGGGGATAACTAGCACTAATACGGATCAATGAGAACTATGGGGCCGGGGAGCTTACCTAATTTATACCTCTATCCTGGAACGGGTGATTACAGCACACTCCATGAATGAACGTGAGGGACCCAGCCAACCTATTGGGGAAAATGGCTAGGAATTAGATCATATAATCACAGCTGAGGGATCATAATGCTCATTGGAGCATGTCAAACCAACGACACGTGGAGAGAGTGAGTAGGGAGTAGAAACTTCAGTAGCACCACCCAACATCAGTTGATTCAGTTTCTTCACTACCATCATCACTAACAGCATAGGAAGGAGCAGCGGTTTCAACAGATTGATTAGATTGAGCTATAAGAACCACCAACAGTTGACCCGCCACTAGTTGTTCCCGAACCATTATAAGTACCATGGACTGTTTCAAAACCCAAGTTGACCTGGAACCAATTGATTCAGGAGCTTTCCCCTAAGCACGCTCCCCCCCATATCGAGATCGAGAGCTTGTAGCATACCACATTTCTAACTTTTTGATAACCCATTCAAGTATATTCAAATGAAGATCGAGTAGATTTAGCTAAAAAGAAGTGATCCATGACCTGTTTGGAAAACAAATGTAGATCGAGACCTATAAGCACCTATGGTAGGAGAGGAAACAACTCTAAAGGTGAAAGTCGTAGTATACCACGTTGAATAAGCAGTTCAAGAGTAATCACCCATTCGCTTGGTTCCAAGAAAGGCAGAGCAAGCAAAGGTAGCATCCTCGCCAGTTTTAGACCCAGAAGAAATTGATCCAGGTATTAATAGTAGGCGCATCAAAGCAAGTCTACCTCTAGCTCGTCTCTATTTGACCGGTAAGTCTCACAGTCATTAGGCAGGCCATTACGATTATTTATTTCTTTCTTTTGGACAGAGCTTCGGGTATAGCAGGTAAGGATGATTATAAGCCCAACAACTAGAACGAGGTCCGCAGCTTCTCATCCCAATAATAACAACAAGTGAAAATAAGAGGAAGACAACCCGACCATGAGCAGCACGAGGTCCCGGTTAAAAGATAATAAGCCCACTTTCTTAGTAGGTGATTCTGAGCCGACACCAATCACCGATAGTTGCTTTCTTTGTTGGTTGAACCGAGCGAGCATAAGTGTAACTAATTAATGCCAAGAGTATAGGTCGCTCTGATGCAACCGGCACCAAATGGATGCTCTCGATCTTGGCTCAATCAGCCTGCAATAGACTTGGTCCCTAGATCTCTAAGCAATAGAGGACAGTGGTTTTGATGATCATATGCAGGAGATACAGCTTGGATGAATTGTCCTGGAATTGGTTCTGGAAACATTGTTGCTTGAGGAGGGTAAGGGAACCATATCCCTTGTTGAGTAGGCGCAACAGGGCCTAGTGCATGTGGAAATGAGGCCCCTCAAACTAGACCCCCAAATAGGTGTAAGTCGTCGTTGTAGGGCCTAATGCACATTGAAATGAGGCCCCCCATATTAGACCCCCAAATAGGTGTAAGCTGTGGTGATCTCGATGCCTTCCCTTGGAAGTAGAAATGTAAGTTGATGAAAGTGTCGAAGGTCATAAAACTTGGTCAAGGCATCAATCTGTCTCTGTAGGCCCTCAAGGGAGGAGCCTAGTAGAATCAAGTCATCAACAAAGGAGACAATCATCCCCATTCAGGATATTTTTGCAGAGGAAAGATTCCAACTTGTCAATGTAGTCCCAAAAAGTGACGGCAAGAGGGGACACCCCTGCTTAACTCCAATGGTACTCTATCTGAAGTGATAGAGGTCATGTGCTGTACAAAGGTAGCCAAGGACCAACTTGTATAGCCTCATCGTCTGCTAGATGCAAATGTCTTGAAGCTGTTGAAACAAAGGCTCTCTTAGTATTGTGTCAAATGCTTTGAAAAAGTCCACAAAGTAGCAAAATACTTTCAAAGAGCGATGATGAGCCTCCAATGGCCCTTAGTATGAAGACGTGATCGATTGTTTGGTGCTTCAGGTGGAATTCACCTGATCTCTAGCCATGAGGTGTCTACTCCCCAACTCATCTGATAGCCATAGACGTAGAAATGTAGCATATAGCTTTGAGAACATGTGCCCAATCATGATAGTCCAATAGTTGTTCGGATCTAGCTAGCCCCCAATTTGAGAATATGTTTCGGGACCATGTGTTGAGAGACCGGATACCATGTTTGAGGAACTTGGCTTGGAAGCCTTCCTCGTCTACTGCCCTGTTGGTGCTCATAACCCTAACTACTGTTATGATCCTTCGTCGATTACAGATATAATTAATAAGAAAAAAGAAATAAACACAATAAGAAACCCCCAAAATGAGAGAATACCCTTAAGGTAGGACAACACCATCAATTACTCCATATGGAAGGAATCACTCCATAAGCTATGCTTGTTACAATACAAAATCCATCATGCTCCATACCATTATTTGCATGAGTATATATCTAGATCTTAGCAGAGAGAGGCCTCTGCCAAGTAGCACGTTGTATCCAGATCTTATAGTACTTCTAGATCGTACAGTTCATCGGGGCAGTCCTCCATCAGGGGTTTCTTCACTTCGGCCTCAGATGGTAGGAGAGATCCACCTACTATCAGTACAAATTTAGAAGTTAGCAGCTCCCCCTCCTCCTCATCAGTAGGTGATGGCTCCTCCAAGGCTTGAGCACATTCTCCGGCCACCTCCAGTTGAAAAATTTCTCTAGGGTTCCTTAGAGGGATCCTCTCTTCTCCGAGACTCCCGGCTTCGTATCGTTTTGTTTATTTGATGATAGATTATAGATTTTGGGGCTACTAGACATATGAAAAAGCACCGACACCTCCTCTCAGATTACAGTGATCAGCATAAAGAAAGGTGAGCAGTTCACTATTGGTGATGACTCATCTCTCCTAGTGTCTAGTTGTGGTACTGCTAAAATTGAGAATATTGAGTACAAAGATGTTATCCATGTTCCTAGATTGGGACCAAACCTTCTCTCTATCACTACATTACTAACACTAATCAAAAGGTGGAATTTTGGCTAGACAGATGGGTTGTTAAATACATGAATGATAGGTTCAAACTTGTTGCTTCTGGATATTGTGATGAATTTGAATGAGTGTACAAGCTAAGAAGTATTATACACCTCCGCTTTGAATAAGTTCATTGCAATGGTGGCCAATTTAGATGATGTAAGCTATGGCACTTTCGTCTCTGTCACAAGAACTATAGATCCTTGACACACATGAGTTGTCTCCACCTAGCTAAGGGTCTTCCACAGATAAACCCTCCCAGTGGTGTTTCTGAGGGATGTGTGATGGGTAAGCATCACCGAGAGTCCTTTCCAAAGGACAACTAAAGGTAGGCCTCTAAGCCCCTTGGTTAACACAGAGTTTTATTTGTGTTCCCATGGCCACTTCTTCTCTTAGGGGAGCCAAGAAGGACATTACTGGAAGAAAGTCCATAGTGCTCATCCATACGGTAATACCTAGGCGACTAGTAGTTTTTACTACAGGGCTTGACGAAAGAACCCAATGAATTTGGTCAGTGTTGCTAGGACGTTTTGCTAGAATGTGTGGCGAGACAAACGAAACGAGACTGGCTGGTCCTGCTGGTTAGGAGAAGGAGAAATGGGCTAGCGGGGCATCCTTGCCACCATGGGCTACTTGAAGAGGTGGGTTGGAAGAAGAAATGAACCAGCACGGGATTACCTATGTGCTCCTTGCTCACTATATTGATTTCTTTTCTCAGTTGGGAAAGAGATATCGGCTGGGATTGATGAAAGCTGACACATGATACCCGATAGTAGTTGATTGTTGCTTTCCCAATAGATCTTACTTATGCTAAATAGACCTAGGTAGGTGATATAACCTCAAGGCCACAGTCTCAGCTACCTGATGAGATATTTGATCTTGTATGTGAATCAAAAGAAAGTAGTGAACCAAAAACCCTTGGAAACTCCCTTGCAAAGCATAGCCCTCGAACTTGACCCTCTCTACCCTCGACCTTGATGCCTACCTCACTTATCAATACGAAACAATAGATCCTACCTGGGCTGGGTTGCTCCGTTGGGCTACTCGGCTTGGCTACTCTTTCTCTACTTGGCCACTCTACTAGGGCTACTATCTCTACTTGCCTGGGATCAGGGGCTGGGATCAGGGGTGTGATGGAATACTGGGCTTGGCTACTTGGTTGATTGAATTGGCTTGGATGCCAGGATACTTGACTGTGGCTGGACTAATTGACTGGGCTACTCGGCTTGGCATCTTGCATACGCCACCTTTTCATTCATGAATTTCCCAACTTTGACAAGCATTTGAACTCTCCAATTTACTAGGTTCCAGGGCTACTAATTTCTAACTGATACGCAACCTTTCTGTACTAAATTTCCCACTTTTGAAAGCATTTGAACTCTCCAATTTAGCGGGTAGCAGGGCTACTAATGTCTAACTGATAGGCCACCTTCCACTAGTGAAATTCCCCACTTTTGAAAGCATGTTGAAGTCTAATAATGACCACCTAGATATGCCACCCTTTCACTTTCCAATTGACCAGTTCTCGATAGGTCGGGGTCAAGAAATATACATTCCCAGCTACTTCCCATACGCTACCTTTCCTCTCTATCATTTCCCAGTTCGTCGATAGGCCAAGTTCATTTGCTCTATCATATGGATAGCTGACCTTGAAGTGGGAATTGCAGCAGGTACTAAGCGCTTGACTTAGGTAGGATGGTCTTCCAGGAACCTTACCCACTACCTTAGAAACCACTCCCCTACACACCCCAGATAGACACCACGACCTTAGACACTATTCACCTAGACATGCCTATCACTAAGCAGCCTATAGACATTATGGGTGTCTCTTACCCACAGCCTACTAAAGCTCCATGTTTTCAGGGTATTGGAGAAGCCCCGAACCTATAGCCCAACGTTTTCAGGGATAGTATTAGAGGGGATGGAACAAACAAGCCCCTTATAGTACCATTTGTTCAATGAATGTCATTATGCCATCGCTGGATGAATGAGGGAGATTTCTTGCTCTCCACCCATTAGCAAAGGATGAAATCTCGACCCACCATCCCTCACCCATCAGAATGAGTGAGTGACTTCATCCCTAAAGGAGAGATTGAAAGGCCTTATGCCATATAGCGTATATAATATATCTTTTTTCTGATGATATTATATACGCTACATGCCTTGAAATCTTGACCCACAAGGTTCCGCTTGACCGTAAGGGAGATGACAGTGAGATTCCCTCTCCCTTATGGTCAAGCCTGCTTACGCATCCTCTACCTCCCTAGATATTTCCTGAGCTCAGGGATAGGAGGATGGATGGCAACTTGATCTTATATATGTTAACATCTATTTTCATTGATTCATTTTGGTCAGCCTTGACCTAACCAACTACCTGATACTCTTTTTTCTTTCATTTGAAGAGGGATTTGAATCGCTTGATACGTTCTTTATTAATCGATGAAGGAGAAGGAAGGATGGCTCACCTGACATCAGAAGGTGAGGAAGGTACGAAGTCGCTTGTCCACATCGGGCAAGGCTATGATCACAAGGCTCCCGGGCACAGGGGATTATGGCCAATCTCAAAAGGCTTCTGGAAGGACCTATTTGAACAAGCGGTAGTGAGAACTTCAAGTAAGCAGACAAAATCCCAACACGAGAGCAAGCAAACCATCTATTCAAAGTATAGTTTCTAAATGAAGTAAAGGGTAATTGAGTCGGTAAAAGGGAAAAAGTACATATTAGTAGTAGTAGGTTGTAAAACAAAAAGTATTGGTGGTGTAGGCCAGTGAATACCAAAGCAGTAAGTGTCAACCCAAGCCAGTCAAATCTCATAAGTAAGACAATAGTGAATAGGCAGTTCCTACGATCCACGACTACTGGGTGCTGCACTTAATCTATCTTTTTTGCACACTTATGCACCGACCCATTTCATGTGAGTTCTCCCTCTCCCTCTTAACCCGAGTAACTATCCAGTTGACCCAGCGATCGATCCCATCCAGCCATAGCACACCTTGATCTTGGGGAAATTCACTAATGAAGGTGACATATAAAGCAAGTTGAAAGTGATCAAGCGCATATTCTGAAGTTTTGACCGTCGTTCCTAAATCAAAGAAGGTAGTTCTGACAATCCATCTCACCCAAAACTTAGATGTCCAATAGAAAGTCTTCTTGTAGGTTTAACCTGACCCTCCCTCAAATAAGGGACTGTATAGTAAACAGGGAGTTTCCACGTACGTACAATCCAAGGGTTGTTCCTGTGCCACCCACTTCCATTCTTCATGTAATAATCTAAAGGTTCTAGAAAAACTATCAGGATGAATCAATCCTGGCTGGCCGAGTTTAGCTCGTCCCGAACAAGAGCACTAGTGCCTAGGAACGATTCATTTAGGCAAGCAAGGTGTTTAGTAAGTTCGTGAATGACTGGACTAAGTGAAAGTTTCCAACATAGTGTAGGCTTATAAATAGAATACGACTGGTCATAGTGCTGACCCAAGCACAAAATGGAATAAGGCCTCCCATTCAACAGTGTAGTTCTTACACACGATCTCATCAGTGCTGGTAGTAGTTCATCAATGAAAGAATGTGGTTCGTTCGTTCCTCAACCACAACTGAGCTACTTGTTCTTCGAGTAGGCTAAAGCAGTCAGTGCCTCTAATCAGGGCATGTGGTGGGTGTGATTGTGATTAAGAAAGGCACCTATTCCCTTCCATGTAGTTGTGAAAAGAGGTAAGTCATAAATAAAGGTGGTAAAGAAGAAAAATAATAGGATATACAAAAGCCTTATATAACATAACTCGGTTCCACTTTGTTAGAAATCCATCCATCTTGAAACAGGAATCCAGGTGGGGTTGGTCCGTGAATTCAAATAAGGCGTGTGACAACATAATGAGGAAGCTGAAATCCAAGGTGCGAAGCCGCTTGTCCCTCCAAGGGCAAGGTGCGAAGTCGATAGAGAAGAAAAAGGAGGGGTCCCCCCTATTTATTAATATAGTGGCAAGGAAACCTGTTTGAGAAAGCCCATGACCTGAACAACAAGTTTGTTATTTGTGGGGGGGTTGGTCCGATCAATTCCAAAAACCTTATCAGATGCGTTTTTCCTATCGCTATGCCCCTTGCCTTATGAAGTCTTACGGGTACAAACTATTAGCTTCTTATGGAACCTTATCTATTACTTTTTCTTAAGAAGCAGCACCAGATGGATGGGATGAATGGATGGAATCACATGCTCGACATGCATTAAAGAATCAAGTTGGCTAAAGAAAAATGCAAGTTCAATACCTGGTTGGATCTTCGATTCCTCAAACCCTCTCAATACGAAGGTTTATATAGGTGTCGTAAGGCCTAAAGACTATGTTTTGATAGGAATCTTGATGTCTTGCTAGCAGAGTGACTGACTAGTGGACTGATGGCTGGTGGGCTCGCTTGCTCATCCTATTTGCAGGCCTACTCACAGGTTGGCTTGATGACTTGCTAGCTAATCTTCCCACTAGTTTCAGAATAGCTGGTCGGCTTACTCGCTCACTTACTGGCAATCCTATTTCTAAGGAATAGCTAGTTTGCATGCTAGACAGATATTGAGGTGGCTTGCTTACAAGCTTGTCTAACTGGCTTGCTTATTGACTTGCCTATAGAGAATTGGTTGGTTAGCTAATTTTCTTTCTTGCTTGACTATTGAAAAGGTCAAGTGGACATGCTTTTTAGACTAACTATTTAGTTTAGTTGGCTTGTTAGCTATTTGATAGGCCTAACTGCCCTGAGTGTAGCGAAGCAAGGAAAGGGAGCACTCTCCCTCACCCAAGGGTGGGTTAGCTTTCAAACCCTCTCTTTTGACCCCCTTGCTTATTTCTTCTATCTGATCTGAGTGGGCCTAAGCTTGATAGCTAGCAATTCCCGGTCGCTAACTGAATTGCAGGCTAGGAACCGAATAGCCATAGAGGGATGAGCCAGAGAATTATGTCACGCATTCCAAGCAAGAGGGCTACCTGACCAGCAAAGGAAATAAAAGAACAGGACGCCTGCAAAACAAAAGGTGAGATGTGTTTGGGGGGAATAAATATAGGGAGACGTGAAGGCTCCCCCTTGGCCATAAGCCCCTTATATATATTTCTATTTTGGCTCAGGCTACTCGAGTGCTTGTATCAGGTTCCGGAGCCCTATCTATGCATATAAGTAAAGCCAGGCTCAGATCCTTACCCAACACTTACCACCACA
Source organism: Pinus taeda (assembly GCA_000404065.3). Lineage (NCBI taxonomy): Eukaryota > Viridiplantae > Streptophyta > Pinopsida > Pinales > Pinaceae > Pinus > Pinus taeda. Next base: position 49,022 of record APFE030861105.1, read on the forward strand.
ACTATACCACTTCTTATTTGGCCTTTACCCATCAAACTATGAAAGAAAGAGGGGAAGGGATCTCATTCCTTATGCAGGTAGGCGACGCTTGGCCAGATAGCAAAGTTGCATGCATTGATTTACTTACTTGAGTTATGATTCCCTACCATAAGCTCCTTCTTTTGCTCTGGTCTTTGGCCTAATGAATCAATCTCTCATACCCACATCTTGGCTTTGAACAGGAATCCACTTACCACTTCTAGGAACCTGCCTTCTGGAGCCCGTAGTATAGTGGGCGGGATTGTAACCAGAGAACCATGAGCCTCATGTCCTTCCACATCTCAAATAGCACGGTATAGTGATGGTGCCCACAGACCTGACCTACATAAGGCACTGAAGGTGTGAAGTGGAGGGTGAAAGAGGAAGGACTAGAGCGTCAGTCTTAGGGATGTAAGGAAAGCCTTCGCTTTCTCGATAGATTCTGCAGGCATGTTTCAAACGAATGGAGGCGGGAACACAGCTTGCTCTATGCAGTAGGTAGGATGAGAAAATCTTGTCCAAAAAGGTATAGGGAGAGATAGAGGGGGATGGGATGCTCTGAGAGGGAGGGAACTAGGTGAACTAATCAATGAAGGATGGGGTTTTTGTGGAGGAAATGTCTCTAACAAATAAGGGGTGAAGTAGAATTAGTAGAAGACTCAAATCTCTGAAACTAAGTATGGGCTTATTAGGGGCTGGCTTTATCAATCTATTCTGGCTGGCATTTAGAATCCATTTTGGTTGGTTCATTATCAATCAAGAACCTTCTCTTCGGCTTCGGCTTTTTGGCTTCTTCAACTATGCTTGGCTGTGCAATATGGGTAGGAGGTGCTTGGCTATGCTATTAAGGGTGGAACTTATGTAGGTGTGCTATGCTTGGTTGTGCATGTGTTTCTTCCTCCAGCTCTATACCTAGCGGTTCGGTTGTTTCACAAGTGATGTAGTCTCGTTCTCGTAGGTGATCGTAATAAAATCAATTCTCTCAAATTCTCACCTCCAATTTGATCATTTGTAAAGAAATTTCTCTAGTGCGCAGGGCAACAGGTAAGCAATCCAAGACTGCCCTTAAATAATCAGAATAGGGGTTGTCCAACTCAAGGATGGGGGAATAAGAATCCACCGTTCTATGCCATGTCATTCATCAATTGGGGGAGCAAGGTAAGGTACGAAAGTACTCTCCCTTATGGTCAAGCGAGAAATCCCTCTCCTTGACAGTCAAGTCCCTCTCCTTGACAGTCAAGTGTGCTTAAGCACCCTGCCGGTTCTCACCATCGGAATAGTGAGTGACTCCGTCCCTCTCCTTGAACAGTCGAGTGTGCTTACGCACCCTGCCGTTCCTCACCATCGGAATAGTGAGTGACTTCGTCCCTCTCCTTTCACAGTCGAGCCCCTGCTGCTGATGGTGGCCCTCTCCCTTATGGTTGAGTGAGAAATCGATGGTGGCCCTTATGGTCGAGTGAGAAATCGATGGTGGCCCTTATGGTCGAGCTCCTACCGGTCCTCTCCTTAATAGTCGAGCCTACTATAACATCCTTATGGTCAAGAAACTCAAGTTCCTCACCCATCAGAATGAGTGAGTTAATTGTGGCCTTATATTCGAGAGTTCACTCCCTCTCCCAGAGGTCAAGAGTTCGACAGGCTCACCCTCTCCTTGGTAGTCAAGCCCCTCTCCTTAATGGTCGAGTGTGCTTATGCACCTTGCCGGTCCTCACCCTACCGGGCCTCTCCTTTCATAGTTGAGCGATGGAAGCCTTATTAGTCAAGTGTTCATTCCTCTCCTATTAGTTGAGTCACTTGACGTACCTCTCCCATAGGTTGAGAGTTCGACAGAATCACCCTATCCTTGCTAATCGAGGTCCTCTCCTCGACAGTCAAGTGTGCTTATGCACCCTATCGGTCCTCACCCTACCAGACCTTATGTTCGAGCATGCTTGCGCATCCTCTCACTCTCCCCGGTCATCGAGCAAGAATTTCCTTTCCCATTGGTCATTCTTTATATATGTATGTAATTAGGAACATATTTTCCATATATTCATTGATAAGAAAGCGTAATGACATAAAGCCCATATATGCATTGTCTGCTAAACTGTAATGACATATATAATGAGCATCATTCAATATCTCAAGAATGATTCGAACATGAAAAGCGCATAAATGCGGGATTATTAGGCGGGAATAGGCTGATCTTCTAGCGTACACCTCGGCTAATTACTCCCACCCACAACTGGCTGATCTTCTAGCATACACCCCCGGTAGCTAGTTCTCTGCCCCTGATAGGTAGGCTGATCCTCCTAGCTTACACCTCTTCCCCCAGCGCACACCTCTTCCATGGGTATGCTTCTCTCCCCAGGCTTAACGCTTGGTGGGAAAAAGTGCTTGGAAGCTGTCAAGTTCGAATCATTCTTACTTGCTTACTTTGATTTGAAGTATTCGCGGAGCTAAGCTGTACACCAAGCTTATCCTTTCCCTCGTGGCTTCTCTTTTTCGATACGACAAGCACAGCATAGGATCTCCTTTTCGGTGCAAAAGACAGCAGCCCTTAGCGATAGATCAAGTGAAAGGGTTCTTAGATGGATGCTTGTTGAATTGAGATATGAGTCATTACACTATCTCTTCCAAGGCCAAGGAAATCAGGAGTAATAACAGCTCATCAGTCGTCATAAATTCAGAGTCTATTTCAATAACTTATCTTCCTTGGGCCTTTTTCCTTATTTATCTAGCTCTCGTTACCAAATTCAGTTATTACTTGAAAGATCTCTTTCGAAGATTAAGAGAATCAACCTAGTTCGATGGGAAGGCAGGCGGGAAGATAGATCAATCACATCAGGTAGGTAGAACTGAGGGTTGTAGGGACTAGGCGTGAAGAGAACTGGATGTGTATGGCCATAAGGAGAAAAGCAAGGCTCAACTGGGTAAGCACAAGTAAGTATGCTCTAAGCGATGTGATTGGTGTAGGGTAGGTGGTGTAGGTAGGGTAGGTGGTTGGAGTAGTAGTTTGGAGTTAGGGAGTAGGGGAGTTGGTCTTTTTCTGCGGATGTCACCTCATATTGGGATGTGAGATGGGGATTTTCTTTTTACTATCTATTTGGAATGAGTGTCAATCAGCTATGAACCCAATGGTGACTCACTCACTCCGCCCTGTACAGTGTAGGGTGTAGTTCTTATAGTTTGTAGGGTCTATTTCGAGGGCCACGGTTCGGTCTAGTTGAGGGTCGAGGTCTCATGTCTCTTCTTATTGGAATGATGTTCTCTATCTCAAGGTAATAACTTCTAGCTGCACCAACCATAGCTTCATCATGCTGCTGCCCCCTAATTATAGTAGGCTAGCTGCACCGACAAGAGCTAATTGCTGCACTGAAAGGAGCTTCATTCTTTCATTCACGGGCAGACCAAAGCTTCATTCATGCTGACCAGAGGTTCACGCACTTAACTGAGTGTCCAATGAGTCTTTCCATGGACTAGACCTAATTCCTGATTAACAAGAACTTAATGCACTGCCTAGCTACATCTACCTTCTAGCTAATACTTCCAATGGTAACTACGACTAGGTACTATAGGCAATGGATAAAAGCCAATTACTAGGGACAATGACTGGTGGGCATTGAGTGATTGACTCTTGGATCTACTACCAGCTATTATATATACTCTGTGACTAACTAAATCGGCCCCGCATCATCCTATAGCTTAGTCCCTTGACGTACCGTCCCATGGCTTATTCCTGCCCGTGTTAGGTGATTCACATTGTGGGGGGTTCTTTTTGCGGTAACATCATGGCCTAATCCTCTTGGCCGGTGTTGAAGATTTCATTCATCCATGGGAACGCCTATTTGTAAATATGTGGGCTATCAAATCCATCAATCAATTCATCGGGTTCAATCAGCCTTGGTGAAAAGCCCTCGGCTTCTCCCATTTAAGGCGAGCGGGTTCGTACCTCGCCTCCTTTCCTTGGGCCCTAGGTCTTCCTCCTTCTTTCAAAGGACACAACAAGAAGCAGCTTCTTTGCTAGAGCTCTTATCATGTTTTAGACTTATTTTTCTTCTTTTTCTTTTGAACAAGAATGGACACAACTAGTTGTTATTATTTATTTCTTTTTTAATGGCACCATTTATTGCAACCCATGGAGAGCTAGCTAGAGATGTAGATATTTCTTTTAGATGGGATTTATTTCACATTGAACTAATTGGCAAGGACGTAGATATGCGAGTCTCAGCTCATGGGGTCACTTCTCCCTCTCGGCTATAGAAGTAGGCATTTGAAGGGTGAAAGGGCCATACAGAAACATGGTGTGAAAGGGCCTCCTATTAAGGAAACCTCTCTCGACCGACTGGCATATACCGATGGTTAATTAGGTTCTCTCTCCCGGCATCCTATCAGTTACATTTGTGAATTAGTGATAATTGGCTCTGAATCTCCTGGAAGTGCCTTACTCCTAGATAAGATGGGGCTCATACTTTGAGACTTCTACCCACCTGCTTCACCAACCTTACTCCTTTATTAAGACTTATCATTAACATATCACTCACTACGTTTCTATTTTATAAATAATACACTTTCTTTGTCAAGCCAAAGCTTGTCTCTGAACACTAGGCCAGGCTAGGCCAGGCTAAGCTTGCCCAGAAGGAATGGGATGAATCACTGACTTACTGGTGTAGCTTGAGCTCCTATTCCTCAGATAGAACCTTGATTCCTTCCACCCACCCAGCCTTCATTTGGCAAACAAGGAAAGATTACAAGCTAAGCACCCCTGCCTGACTGTCATCCAAATGAAGATAACTTATCCTCTTTACTTCATGTGTTATGATTAACACTCTCTCTAACGACCCTTGGACCTTCTTTCTAAGGGTCACTCTCCCCAAAGGTATAGTTCAGGCGAGAACAACTGCCCACCTAGACAACTATCATGATTCTTGCTTGCTGCACATACTGCAAAATTATCCTATTATTATTTCCACCCACCCTTCATTCAGTCACCTGGCCTTCATTCGGTGTCTGTGTGAAAAGGTCTGCCACTCCAAACTCTTTCTTTGCCATGGACTTGGATATGACAAGCAAGTGAAACTACGCTCTTGTCTCACCCCTCCCTCATCAATGTCATCTCAGGTTATATATGATACCAACTAGATCAGTGTGGTTTTTGTGGTATCTTCTACTTACCGCTTGATGCGGCTACGAAAGAGAGAGGATAAGCATCTTAGTCCACCAGCTACAGGCCCACCATCTTACCTTCTTATGCCCAATAGACAGCCGTCCCAGTGATTCCATCCATCCCATCCACCCATACCAGCAAGCAAGGCTAGCCGACCGTACCATGCCTTGAGATATGGGTAATTCACTACTAAAAGGTGGCATATCCAGCTACTCTGAGTTGATGGGATCTCTGCTAAAGGGTTATGCCTATCAATTAGGACCCCTACTTTCTTAAGCCAACATCAGGTTCAGGCAAGTTGTGATCCCTGAGATTGGATTAAGGTAGAATGCCTTTTGTGGCTCATTTGTTCCAGATTGCTCCCTTGTTCTTGATTCCAAGGTTCTTGTTTATTTACCATGCTTTTGAATCCCTTAATTGTTGCTATGTTTCACTAACCATGCTTGAAGCTTCGATGTTTCTTGCTTGATGGTGGGACACAGTACTAAGAAGGGACTTTTGGTGTAAGACAGTACTAAGAAGCAATGCACTATTACCTCCTAATGGCCTAGAAGACAAAATATCACTTTGGTTGGTTCAATATAAGCACTATGGAAATAACTTGATGGAAAGAAAGAGGTGCTGTTAGGCTGCTCGACCATAGGGAGAGGAAGAAGAGCTTTACTTTGATCCCTAAGGCCAGATAAGAAGAATCGTGTCAGAATGTTGACCTTTCTTATGGATAGGAAGAAAGAAAAAGAAGAATCAAACTAGAGCTGCCCTTCGGGGGCTCTACCCTGGTTTGGTTGAGACAAAAGAAGAATGGGGTTGTCAGCCAAAGAATTTCACTGTTATCTATATCACCCTCATCTCTATCACCATCGGAAGCTAGCCAGCCTGAGGAAGAATTCATCTATCTCTGGTCTCAGCCAACACAACTCTACCATATGGAGCAGCTAGTTATGCTCCATAGAGGAGTTACACACCTTCAACATTCAACTATCTCATCATCTCACCGTCATCTTGACTATCTATGAACGTCATTTATCTCCATGGAGGACAGTCTGAAAAAGCATTTCTCTCTATCACTGTCTAACCGTCATACCGTAGGGGATTTGAGATCTATTCTATTTCACAAAGGTCTTTGTGCTTGGATGGCGGCTCAACATCAAACTCATGAAACCCTTATATCCCTGAGGAGAACCCTAATGCAAATATTGAGCTCGTAGCAAAAAAGACTTCTACTTTTGGCTGATAATTCAATTGGGGCTGGCTCATGCCGGATTCAGTGTCTTTTGGGGTTAGAGATAGATTGATTCTTTATATGAGATGAGATGAGCGGAGATCTCATTAGGCATTAGATTAGGTTTGGTTTGGTTAGATTAGATAAGGACTTCATTGATGCTTAATGGTTTGGCATTCTAGTTATACTTTGGCTTTGACCAAAAGAATAGACTCTTAGTAGGACATTAGAGGGTAAGGTCCGGTAGGGTGAGCAAGCAAATTCTCGACTAAAAGGCTGCCATCGCTCAACTATTAAGGAGAGGGAGAGGAATGAGATATGTGTATCCTAGATTGATGAGTGATAGATGTCTTCTTACCATGACCAGAGAGATTGAGAGAAGGCCTGGATGGTATGCGCTTCCTAGTGCCAAGGCAGATAGCTTATCGCCACTCTTCCTCATATGTCATTATTGCATTGAATGCACAAGCACAAGCTCGACCAGAAGCGGAGAGGAATTATGATATTTCAGTTACGCTTTAATGATTCCAACCAGTATGTATGGGAGAAAGAAAGAGCTAGTTCGTTGGTCTTCCTTGACTATAAGTAAAGACCCCAAACTAGAATATTGCTGCCTCGGCGAAGGATTTATAGAAATGAAACACTATATCGAATGACGTTAATTACGATATATATCATGAATGATTGAATTCAGCTGTCTCGACATAGAACCAATTACTTTTGAGATATGTCATTTAAGTTCGAGATTTCGGATGCATGCATGAACAATATATAAAAGATACGAACCAATTCTTTCCATAATCAGATTCAGTGACAATCTTTCTCATGGAATGACTTATCTCATTGCGAAGAATGGCTCGACCATAAGGATGCGAGGCATGGCTCTCAATATTGAGGGTTTCCATCGCTCGAATATTAAGGAGAGGGAGAGGAATTTAAATAGGTGAAAGTTTAACTTCAAATCATTGGTGTAGGTTATATCGATATAGCCCCCTTAGGAATTCCTTTCATAGGATAGTGGGCCTCCAAACAACCAATCAAAAACTATCTCGGCAGAGGGGTAATAATATAACTTATGAAGGGAAAGACTAAGTAAGAGCATCTATTGGAGACATAGTAAAACATGTTGTTGAACCTCCATTGATCATGTACGAATAGGATACGGGTCCAAAGGTAGGGTCAGATAGGATGTAGCTAATGGAAAGATCAACACATATATGAAGGGAACCAATGATGCGTAAATACCCCATGTCGAACTAGGACCAATCAATATTTGAATGGAATGAATTCTAGCTTATCCCTCCATCATTCCCTCTCAATTTGTATGATATGGACGAAAAATGACTATGATATTGATCTCGTCGCTCACCCAGTGGTAAAGCAAACTCTGGAACTTGGTAGCCATTGTATATGCTTCATCAAGACATTATCAACTACATCAAGCACTTGGCCCACCTACTCAATGACTCCATTCAATAGGCACCGACCCTCTATAGTGACTCCATAACTGCCTCAACCCAATAGCAGTAATTCAAGATCTACATCTATGCATGAGGTCCCCACTTGCCTATGAAAAATATAAAGACATTTTCTGCATTTCCTAAGATTGAAAGCATATCTCCTTAATAGCCCTCTCCCTCTCCAGTCGAGTGATGGATACATTTCTCTCTCCCCAAGCCAAGCAAGCAAGGCATATGAAAAATCTGGAGATCACCCCCATTGAAGTCAGCTACACTCACTCCCTAGTAGCTGGTTGTACCTATGTAGCTCGGTGAAAGCACTCTCACTAACCTACTGAGCAATCTTCCTCCATCTCCTAAACCATCGCCTATACCGGCAGGTAGGGATTGGGTTTGCCTAGCTGCGAAGGGAAACATTACCAACAATTGGAGAACAAACAGAGAGAACAAGAGCAGATGAGCATATTGTTAAGGTTGGTGGGATCAGTCAGTACCATAGGGAGCTTGTGAACATTATGTCCTTATTGCTAGTGGCATCCGTCTCATTATCTCAGTCAAACTACTATATTCCTCCTATTGCTAAGGTATGACTCCTCTAACCCTTAGAGAATCTATGTTTCTAAACCATTCCAAGCATATCTCATCTCTCCCATCAATCATACTTGGTCAATGGCAATAGTACTTTGAAACAGCAGGGGCTTCTTCCTTCCTATCGGTCAGAATGGAGAACCCAACAACTATCGAATCAGGTGCACCAACGGGGACTATTTATCCATCGTATCCATTTCCATCTCCCTCTAATCTAGTCAAACTACTATTGCACCCAAGCTTTCTCAATCGTCACACCTATATATTTCTCGTATATTTCTCATGGTCGATAGGTAGAGCTTATTCGGTAGGCTTAGTGGGTAGTATCATAGTAATCATTTACTAGTGCAGTAGGGGATAAGTCCTTCTCTAAATCGTTACTTGCCAATCATTTATTTGAATTCTTACTGAGAGCATAGGGGTATAGGTAGTATGAAGTGTCAATAGAATATCTCATTATCAGAGAAGCTATCTCTAGTACGGGTTGGGAGAAAGATCTTCACTATCGAATGCATGGGAGGAATCGATTTATTCTCCTAATGTAGTTGGTTCCATCATCCCGTCACCCGCACAGTGGATACGGGCAACAAAGACAATCTAATAAGGGTTGGTCCAGTGATATATTCATAGGTTCCTAGGGAATACAATGGGAGGGATGGCATACGGTCTGAGGAGGATCAGCATAATGAAATGATTCAAATGACTGTACCAATGACTGAGCTTGAAAAACCAAGATCCCTAAGCTCCGAAGCCTCTATCAATTGCTATCCTTTTTCTATCTCACCTCGTTCATAAGAGGTAGTCCACCCAGCTACAATTGATAGTTATAATTCCACTGATGAATGAATGAAACCGGCCAAATGAAGATAGGACGAAACCACTTGACTAGATGAGACACTAATCTTTCGCTTCCGCTCGAATGGGCATCGATAGCAAAAACCTCGTTTAGATTATAGCTACAACAGAGATAGGACATGTGTTTGAAGGAAAAGAGGAAAGGGCCAGTAGCGAGCCCGCTCGATAGTGGGAGGGGCATAAGCGTAGGGGGATGCCTGCATATTAATAGGGGTAAATCATAAAGGAACCGTACCATAGGGAACATAGGACCGTGGGAAGGAACTGTCTAACGGAGAAGGGATACCAGTCCAAATCAGAGGGCGGTGCATGGTGAATGAATTGATTCCTATTGCTACCTAAGGAAGTACGTATCAGTGCGTAGTGAAATCAGGATTGGTTGGTAGAGGGATCACAAACCCATAGATCGTACTTGTGCAAGTCAGGGTGAGTAGAGAGAGGATCCGCATCGAGGGCCAGTTCTGGAGTATCAAAGGTGCTTAGGTGGGAGTCAATAATTGGTGGAGGGGGAACCAGTTCAATCGAAGCCTGGCGTGAGTCGAAGAAGAAGTATAGGGAATTGTGCCTAGGAGGCTAGAGCAATAATAAGAATTCCAAAATGAGACTTGATTCAGGATGGATTCAAGCTCGAACATTCCAGGTGCGCAAGTAAGTCTGATAGCAGGGAGGGAGAGCTACATCAATAGTGAGTGAATCTCCAAACTAAGGGTATAGGAAGTGTGAGATATGGGAGAACCGAACCACTGAAGGCATTGGATTATCTGCCCCGCCTGTATCGAGTGCGGAAATAAGAAGCATAACTAAAGATACCATGGCAGGTAGCAAGAGCGGGGGTAGAGACAATAGAATGCGGAGATCCATTCAAGGGAAGGGGTGGATCCTTGAGTGGAAGGGCCACTATAGAATGAATCCAGTAGGATTGTCACACCTGCGTTATTCTGTTTGGGTGGAGTGGAATCAAGAGAGAGCACCCTTCGTGGTGACACATCGAAGCACCTTAAATAAAGAAATAGGGTGTCCCTTTCATCCTAGTTCAACCTTTCCCTAGCAGGAATGAGGGGAAGGTGGCACTCTGACTGACCTATTATCGGGAAGGAAGTGATATCTAATACGCTTCGAGGTGAAACATGATATGAATGGAATGAATATAAGTGACCTGATATGAGTGGAATGAATATGTTAACATGGACTGTCCAATCAGGCCTTGATCAGACATCCTGCGCAACCCACTTCGCTCTAATAGCAAACTTGACCATAGAGTGCGCAATGATGCCATGTGTCCGCTCAGGTCCCACTCTCAACATCACACAGGCTCTTTTCCTCCCTTTCATGGGCCCCAAAGTCCCTTGATACACGTCAATTGCTCATCGTTGTAGGGTTTTTGGGGGCTTATCCCCTCTTCTGTTCCTCTCCAAGGTCCATCGTAATGGTGGACGTTCAGATCTTAGGATGATCCAATTGACATGTGAAATCCAGTCTGACAACCATTAGATTTTCATTTGGGAGTGCACATTGTGCCGCTGTGTCCTTCTTCATCATCATGACCTCATGTGGGGCCTTTCCCATACTCGATCATGCGAAATGTTCCTGTACATGCTCTCTCTTCACTGGATGAAGGGTCCTCTTGGGGGTGCATTTTCTTTGTCCAATATCATATATCAGATCCAATCCTCTCTTACAGTCGAGCCTACTTATTGCATCCTCGGTTGAATCTTCTTCATCTTCTCTGCAACCATGGTTCATGCCTTCCATGTCACTCATCGAGAGATCTTCATAGGCTCGGGGTCCTTGATAAGGAGGTTTATGGGTTCTGCAAATGATCATCCCCTTCCCGCATATTGACTGAATATGAAGGAAAAGGTCCTTTGAGGAGCAGACAAGCTCAAGTGGTTTTAACAGATTGTGATCTGTCGATTCGCATCAAGGTGACAGAATTCAAAGCCTATGAAAACTCTGTACCGAAAACAGATGCGCTGACCAGACTGCGCTACACCTTTTTTATACAATAAATTCTTTCTGATACAGCAGGATCGACCAAAAGGGAGAGGACATTTGCGTGCATTTTATCACTACTTTAGCCATACGTTGGTACCCAACCCTTCTTCAATGCATATATTATCTATTTCATTACATCAACCCTAAGCTGGATGGACGATGGCTGGCAGAGGATGGTTGGAGGTGAAGGAAGAGGCTAGATGGGGTATGGCTGGTAGAGGATGGAGTTGAAGGATGGATGGAAGAGGATGCCTAAGCAGGCTCAAACATAGGGAGAGGATCTCAAGTCTAGGGCCTAGGATAGAGGGCTAAAGGTGAAGTTTGAGGATGTAGGTATCTCAGGCTATCTGTGTATCCGTCCAGTTCCGGTCAGTGGGAATACTTCATGCATGGGTTTTCAGGTGATGCACCACCTCACACTAGTTCACTTCCGTCCCCTTTGGCCACTCCTCCCGGCCAGCCAAAGCAGAAGACTGGCCAGCCCAGAATTCTCAAATCAGTATCCGTGCACCTCCCCTCCCTAACTCACTCACTCGGATCAGTTTCAATCCATTCGCTCTTTCTTTTCTCACATTGGTTGTTTACTCAGCTTCAATCTATTCATCTCTTTCTTAGTTCGCTCAGCTTCAGCCCTTTCTTGTTCGCTCAGTGAACCCCTTCAACTCTTTAACATCACATCACTTCACTTCTTTCTATCTATCTATCTTTCTTTATCTAGTTTGATATAGATTTATATGGATTTATAAGCTATATAGATTGGTATCGAGATCGGTGTCATAGAGAGTATCGGGTATCATTATAGGTACCGGTATATATATATCTGTTGGCAATCAATCCAATCAATCAATCTCAATCTATCTCTCCTTCCTATATCCATCATGTAGACTTCATTGAGTGTCACTTATTTCAATATCCTACACCCTAAACATCACACAAGAAATGATTGCATTATAGATGTTATTATCCAACAATAAGCACCACCTTCCTTCTCTCATGCTTGTCCCTCCCTCCCCCTCCTCTTTTCCATATTGGATAAAAACCTACCTCTTCATTATTCTAGCTAGTAAGCATCCTGGTATCCAAGGCCAAGCCAAGTAGCCCATCCAAGTGGGTGAGAAGAGTCAATGGCTAAGTGTGTGAAAGTAGTAGTCCCAACCAAGTGGTTTAAAGGATCCAAGCCAAGTGGGTGAGCTAGTCCCAGGTAGCATCCGTAGTCCCATGAGAGGTGTACAGGTGGGAGCCCAGGAGGTGTATTGTTTAGTGTGTAGGCCCATGTTTCTTAGCCTAGTGGGAGTGTGGTGATCCTACCCTGGTCGTCCTAAACTGATTGGCCTATCCTGTTGGTTTTTTTCCAATTGTTATTGGTGGTCCTTGTTCCTAGCTAAGGTTGGCGGGGGTAGTTACGGGGGTCCTTGTAAGTGGCTGGTAAGCGGTGACTGTGTCCTATCAGTTCTAAGGTCCCTAGGTATTATGATTAGCATAAGTATAAGCAAGATATATCTATATCTAAATGGGCAAGCAGCAATAGATCAACAAGTAGGTGCGCTTGTTCCCAAGGGCTAAGGTCGTTGGTGGGTAGGTTTGTTGCATATCAAGAAATGCACAAGAGCAACTAGAGGTCCTAGCAAGTAAGCATACATCTATCACTCAAGCTCTAGGTGTAACATATATAAGATTTATATCTCAATCCATCCAACTCCTCCAGCTCCTCCAGCTTCTCCAACTTAAGCTCCAGCTTCCGATCTATCCAACAATAAAGCTCCCCATCCATCCAGCCATTAGCTAGCCATTCAAGTACTTGGCTAAGGAAGGTCCAGAGGTCTTGCAAGGGGTTACGATTCTACGATCACATTTAGGCTGTCGAGGTAGTGAAGAGCTCCCTTCTTACTTCCCTGGTCTATGTTTGTTTCTGGATCGACTGAAACAATTGCTACCATTGACCTATGAATCAACTGCCTATACTTTAGGGTAATCCAACTAGCTCTCGAAAGGGAAGAGGTGCAAAAGCACTACTAGCGTTGATTGAGGTGGTAGTGAAGCCACTACTGGGTCAAACCCCGCATATAATGTAGCCCACACCAACTAGGAAAGCTAGAAGGAAGGGATGGGTACCAATCGTTCCCCTCTCGACCATATTACGTTAGGCTTGCTCGATCAAGATGACTTTTCCCTTAGATTGCCTAACCAACCTTAGGATGAGGGAGAGGCATATTTCTTATCACTAGCCAATAGCTTGTGAAAGGGCATTCAAGGGAGTTGGCATTAGGGCCGATTGATGGCATAACGTACCCATGGTAGATATAGATCCCATGCTAACTAACCAACTCTATCTATCTCTCTATCTACCTACCTGCCTACCCAACCCACCTAACCTACCTGCACACCTCACCTACCTTCTTAAGGTCTAACCTCACTTGTGACCTTACCTACCTTCCTCTCCCATTGGTCAAGCAACTAAAGTTCCTCTCCCTAACAGTCGAGCCCCTACTGGTCCTTGATGCTTATGATCCCTAGCTAGTATTTCTCATTGCCTTCTCCCTTCTCCAACCCTTTTGTATGATATGATATGATATGATTCAAGACTTAGCTAACTAATGGTTGCAGAGTCAGTTATTAGGTGTATCATGGTTCAGTCTTTCCATTGTGTTGCTGATTGATCAAGCTATTTGCCTTCAGTGTTGGTTTGGTCGGCCCCAAACCACACTAATGCCAAGAACCCCAGCATTACATTACTGGAATGTTGGGATTGATCTACCTGAAAATGACCTACTCTTTATCTCTATTCATCCACCACATCTATACTTAACCTTAACCTTCCTAGGATCGAACCTTAACCTTAACCTTCAAGTAGATCCCAGAAAAGGTGTATTCAATTAGCCACCTGACGATGCAACTATATGAGTACAGGAAAGGTGAATCTAAAGCAAATACTGAATTGGGTTAGCCCTGTGCAGTAACGATTACACCTAGAATCTCGCTCTAATGACCTGCTATGGGTACTAAGTGCACTCCGATATCGAAAAGTGATTTTCTTTATTAGAATGAGATCCATGTTTATTTCACCTATTCACCTTTATTGCTCAGGATGGACTGCCTTTGAAATAAAATGATGTACATAGAGCGACTATTCCTCATTTTGTAGGGTGGCTAAGAACCTAACCTTTGACAAGGTCCAGTGAGTTCATTGGTGCAAGGCCGAAATAAAAGCATTGGTTGTTCTTGGAGAATTGGAAGGCCTCTCAAAAACCAATTCAAGTTCAAGGAGAATTTGTGCACTCGCTGGGGATAGTATTATATGAGATGCTACAAAAAAGTGGGGCAAAAATAAACTGTTCATAGGCTGTAGTAGAAGAGAAAGCTATGATCCATGCATGGTATTATCTCTAGACTAGACTGAACTGTGGACCAATCCCAATTCATGGTGATAATGGTGCCTAATTCATGGGGTTGGTTGCAGAATGAACATCTCGACCAAATCGGTTAAGATCGATCGTTTCTCACTGGCATAGAAATATTTGATTGTTAGGTCAAGAGATTTTATTTGAGGTAAAGAGCTGGTAGGGGAGGAGGTGTCAGCTTAGAGGTCTTGGTCAGTGTGGCATGACTATAGAATCCATCTTTCCTTCATTCATCTGAGGGGGAAAGAAAGCGAGTGAGTTTATCGCCATCTTCCATTTCACCGAGCGAACGTCTCTAAATGAGCTTAGTATCGGTGGAGAAGGAAGCATGAATAAATCCCACTCGAGAAACATCGGGAGGTGATCACATATTCTGTGTTCGACTTCCAGATAAGCTGATGATCATTCCCAGTTGGTATAGTCTCGGGCCTTGTTTTTGTTTGTCTAAGTTTTGATGCGAGTTCCAGAATATTCCATCGTGCTAAGAGTTTACTAATTTTCAACCAGCAGATTCATGCGGGTATTCAAAATAAACATAACAGTTCTTCTAGTATTTCCCATCAATGTGACTACAGAATCCGATCCAACAAGCATCCGAGAAAGAATGATTTAGTAGCCAATTATTCCTCTTGGTCCACCAATTAAGGATTGGATCGAGAGCACTTTGTTGGTCTAGGCATAATGAGTGAATACTTTTTAGCAGTTGTGGTCTAATATCTCCACTGATTGAGGCATCAAACCCACATATTAGCCCACGAAATCCTTGGTGCAAGATGGTTGAGCTATGTGTTCCATGAATCCGCAACAAACCAAAAAGGTTGGAGAATTGGGGGAGGACCGGCGGGGGCTCGACCATAACGGAGAGGAACTTGAGTGGCTTGAATAATAGGAGAGGATGCTACAACATGGCTCGATCGTAAGTCCACCACCCAATAAGCATCAAGGAAGGCCTAAAGACTAACAAGAGAGGAAATATCTGCACAAATTGATATGGGAATCCTATCTAGTTACCAATGGAGTGACTGAAGACTCACTCTCCCTAGATGGAGCTATGTTTTTCCTAGTATTATGAGTCATATATATGCCTTAGTTGATACTTGTTTGAAAGATTTTCTTTTTCATTTCTAGTATATGTTACATTTTTTTTTATCTTCTGTATATATCTTTTCATTTCATACCTAGTTTCATTTCATGTTGTTCACCTCATCTCATATATTTGTATTTCATTTGGTAAGTAGCATGAGAGTTGGTGTATGAATCTCCATACTATCCAAGTGTATGCCTTGTGACAAGCCTTAAGAGTCTTATGAATGGTTATGTGCTTCACATTTAAGTGGAGTTCATTTATAGAGTATTGTAAATTGTCTCCTCACTAACCACATCTAGTTGGTGTCTCATTTGGGAACTTTTTGTTGTATACTCAGGCTTCCTATTCTTCTTAGGTCTTGTGGTGTTGAAATTCTTGATTTGAATTTACCTAAATCAAAAGGGTTAGCTGTTGCATTTTTGTCCTACACTCATATACATGTCATGGGTAAGTACCTAGTTTCATACTCAATCTCCATTAAAGATAATGTACTAACTCCTTCTGTTATCACTTAAGAAATCTGATGCTAAAATTTCTCATCCTAGCCCGATGACAAAGGTCAGCGTTAGTCTAAGTTGATTTCATTTTTTCCTTAAAGTCTGAAGTTTTAGGAGGTCATAAGTCAAGTGTATTCTTATCTACCATTGGTCCCCCCTCATTCACCATTGATATCATAGTCATGTGTCACCTTGTTATCCATCACCAAGCCTTTTGGGTAATTGCGTAGCGCATGCATTCTTTTTAAAGTGTTTTCCCAGTGCATCTACTCTGTTTAGCAGTTTCGCAGCGCTAAACTCATTAGACGTTTTCGCAGCGCAAAACCTTATTAGGTGATTTCACAGCGCATCATTCAAAATTTAAACTAACCGCGCTGCGAAATCATGGATTCGTGCATTCCGCAGTGAATCTTTCCCAAATGTCAAATCTGTTAGGTAAATCAGTGGCTGTGTCATATTGTGTCAGTTCATGTACTCCACTTATCACATCCCACCACCCATCTCCATTATCACCACCATTAGATTTGTTGATACACACGGATTACAATTTCCAAGAAAAGCCACCTTGCACAAGTCTTAATGATGATTGCAAGCCTTGCATGAATAACAAATCTGCAAGATTACAATTTGAAAGATTATAAACGACAAGATTTCAATTTTAAATAGCATTGTAATCAAGCGAGGCAGCAAATCAAGTGGGGCATATTTTCAAAAGAAGCTGAGTTTTTCACAGTTCGAACAGAGCTAGTATTCCTTACTTATAGGTCATTAAGATTTCATGGAGAGATCAGTAGAGAAGAAAGAACACAGATCAGGCAAATGTCTGAGAAATGAGCCTAAAGGTTTGGATATAACACTAAAGAATAAAGATGTGGACAAGGCATTTAAAGACGCCAGATGTTGGAATTTTTGCAGGAAGTTACAAGGAGGGCATGCACAGATGACCAAAGAATTTGCACTAAATTTCACAGGATTAAATTCAAAAGTGGCTATGTTGGAATTGCAGGTCTCGCCAGAGATGGTATCCACTGTGACAGAGATTCCACGAGGGCAAGAAAATTGGTTCAAGAACTTCAAATTTGACATGAATCCATGCAAAAAGTTTTTAAAGAAGGAATTTGTTAATTCATATTTGAGTAAGTCAGTTCCTAGGAGCTATGTCAAGGAGTCCTATGCACATTTACTCACCTGTATATAGAAATACCTGACTTGCGAAGGAAGGTATAACAAGGTGTATTTGTACCATTTCAAACTCCTTTTGCATTTTACATGGAAGGCTTCCATTGATCTACCTTTTTATTTATTCCGCAGTTTGAGTAAGATGTGTGACAAAGTACAATTGAGAAAGGAGGCTTCTGAAACTTCTCTGTTTCACCATGGCTTGATTAAATTACTTGTTTTGCATGAGCTTCCAAAGGTAGGCAAAGACTGGAATTATTTTCATGGTTGGTTTTAGAAGCCAGACTGGCCTCGGTCCTCTACCTGCAAAAGATCTTACAACAGCAGGTCTTCAGACAGAAACAAGAGCCAAGAGGTTTCCAAAATTAAAGGCAAGGAAACAAGTTAGTGAGTCTGTAAAGCCACTGATCATTCAAGATACACCTCAACAGTCAATTAAAGAAAAAGCTCAAGTCAAAGAGACTACACATGAAACAAGCACAACTGGAGTAGTTCCAAGGAGAAGAACGAGAAGTCAAATGGCTAAAGAAAAGGGTAAGTCAGTAGTTGTTGAAGAAAGTCCAGTTTCGAAGAGAAATTTAAATGATTTATTGCAGGAAATTGACTTTGGAGAGTCCCCACTAGTTCAAGATGATTTGATGCAATCAAAAAAAGAGAAGACAAATAAAGCTAAAGCCTCAAAGAAACTTAAGTTTGATGAGCAAGTTGAACAATTTGTTTTCAAACCCAGGAGACCCATAACAAGGAGATTTCAGCAAGTACAGGAGGTACCACCAAGAACAGATGAAACAGGGGAAGGGATACAATCCCATCAAAGAAAGGACAAAGGCAAAAAAATTCCCACACATAAAGAAGATAGTATAGAGGACTTGAAAAGAAGATTGGAATCTGCTAACCTTGAGATTGCCAGACTGAGGAACGCTGCCAGAAGATATGCCATCATACAAGCTAATTATTACAGAATTAAAACCTTGTGGGAAGAGAAAGCAACTTCAGAGGTGGTTGAATGTGATACTCAATTCCATACCTGGACAGTACCGGAAATTAAAGAAGCAAAATTCATCAAAATGATTAATATGCAATTAATAGCTGGGAATAAGGTTATGAAGAAACAAATTGAAGACTTGTTACGCAGTAATTTGTCACCGTTGGTCACCGTCCTTGTCGCACCCCCACTGTCACACATTGGAGGACACATTTACGGACCTGTGACCAGTGACATAACTTGAAAACACTTGCATTGAGGCCTCCTGAGTATGAAGTTCAATGACCCTGAAGACACCCTCTGAAGATTAACCTTCGAAAATGCCTTTTTCCCATTAGCGCGGGTCCACAGTGTATTACCCCACGCCAATGGCTCAGTCCTTACAAAGAGGGCGCGCCCATAAGCGATCTGTCCCAAAGCACGGCCCGCGCGACACAATTTGGGCATGATTTTTTGGCCAGCGCATGCTAGAATGCTTTTTCCCTTGTGACTCACTCAGTTCCCTGAAGGAAAAAGCCCATAAAAGCATCCGGGCTTCGGCTTTTCTATCCAAGGAAATGGCTATTATGAGACATTACCAAAACTCAGAATGTGTCCACATACAATGCATATCTCCTCTCCCTTTATCTATAAAAGCCTGTCTCCCCATAATGAACAGGCTAGTTTTTTGGAGGCTAAAGCAAAAGAGCGAACAAGCTAGTGTGAGAGAGATAGTTTTTGAGCTAAAAGTTGAAAGAAAGGTTATGCTGCCGGATTGTTGAGAGAGAAAGTGACTTTGCAAGATGTGTCAGACTGACTGCCCACCCAGCTAGAGGAGTTTTACAGTGTTAAGCCTTAAGTGGTTGTAATTTCTTCTCTCATTTCTATTTAATGCAAAGCGACTGTCATTATGGTTTCATTCATGTGTTACATTGGTGATATGTGAATTGTATCTTGCTTGACTGGTACATAGCTGTATGTTTTTTGGATTTTATGCTTGTTGTGGTTTATTCTTCACTTGTGCAGGTATCTATGAGCGGATAGCGACCGGCCGAAGATAGAGGATAGGAGCGACACTTCCCCCCACAACAAACGAGCGTTGGATCCCAGGTTGGTCTCCTAGATCGACTTTTAAATTATATAGCTAGAAACTTGCATGCAGCGTGATTGATTGTTGCTAGACCCCTGTGGGGCTAGTGGGATCCGCCTCTGTCCGCAGAGGGGATTTACCTCCGCAAAAAATTGGCGACTCCACTGTGGAGTTTGTCTATTGATTGTTTAAGCTATATTGTCTGACTTTGTAAATCAAGGACAGAGCCTGAAGAGTGGCCAGGCAGCCTTCGAAACACTTCCGCCATGCGGAAGTGAAGTAGATCAACGCCCCTTCAGTCTATCTCCGGGTTGATTTACAGACTAGATGGTATAGGTCTTGCTTTGCATGTCTTTTTGCTCTCATTTCCTTGTCTGAACAATTTCTCTGCCTACTGCTCTTGCTATCCTTCACTCACTGGCTCTGTTTAGTCCCTTTTTCTTTTTTTTTTATCTAGCAAGCTCGCGCCAGCGCGCTTTTCCTCTGAACAGTCGTGCTACTGGGCGCGATCTGTTTTCATACAGCACGCGCTACACTCTGTTTAGCGCGGGTTTCAGGCTCACAGTCGCGCCTCTGTATTTTTTGCCTGTCAGTTTCTTGCCAGCGCACTTTTCCTCTGACCAGTCGCGCTACTGGGCGCGATCTGCTTTCGGACAACTCGCGCTACACTCTGTTTAGCGCTAGTTGCAGGCCCACAGCCGCGCCACACTGGTCAGATCTGTTTATAAGCCTGTTGGTCCGCCTCTGTTGCTTAGATCTGGTTTTTGCCCTGTGTATGCCCTCTAAGAGTCTGTTAAATTGGTAACTGGCTGGTAGTGTCTCGTCCTTCGGTTGTTTGCCATTGCTTTCCGATTTCACATTTCGTTCTTGTTGTGTTATCAAACCTCCCGTGGGATTGACGATTTACATACCCAGTTCTGTTATCATCAGATTTTTTATCTTCTCCTAGTGGTTATATCAGCTTTTGCACTTTATGTTGCAAATATCTCGCTTGTAGCCCACACATTTTTCCTTGTTTTCGTGAGAACTCAGCTTACGCAGTTGCATGAAAATCGTGTTTTTCTTTTGCCTTGTTAGGTTGTTGTGTTTTGTTTCAAAAACTGGCTGTTAGTTTCTTTGCAAGCAATTTTCTGAAAATGAACATCTCTTGAAAGCTTTACGTGCATCATCATTTTTTTTTAAAAAGAAAAAAAAAAAGAGTTTTTCCTTTCTTATTGATTAGCTGCATTAGAATTATTTAGACATCGTTTTGTTTACATGAACCTCTTCACTCTCCTGTAGCTAGTTTTCATTCAAACAAAATGAATTCAGTTCTTTCATGTAGTTGCATTTAGCATTTTTCGAGAGATTACATTCGCTAAGGCTAGCAAACCGAAACTTAACTAAAAGATCAACGTAAAATTTATTCAATGAACCTAACAACGCATTGGAATCTAACGCTCATGCTTTAGAGGTCTAGGCTAGAGACGTGTTCCGGCGTCGTTAAGCCTAGTGGTTTATCGTCGAGTGGTTGGGTGATTCCTCCACGGTGAAGCGATAGGTACCAGTACGGACTGTGCTCCCACGTACCGTCGCGTATATTTTGGGAGACCCCTATAGGATTACAACCTTTTATCCTTAGGAAGCCGAGTCTGCCGCCCTACGGACCGTAATGCACTGAACACAGCATTCGGGAAGATTGACTGCAGTACGGAAAGTCCTTGGTGATCTTCTGATCGCTAAGGTGTATAAGCAGTTTTACGGTTCGTTTGGCACACCCTCTTACCTAGATTTCCAGAGTAGTCAGCTTTTGATCCTTTTCAGACTGTCAAATAGAAAAGGTGTAAGTGAGCAGCTTGTCACTTCGCGCTCGAAAAACATTCGAAGGAGACTAGAGTCAAATTTTCGTCCTTTTCTCGACTCTCTAAATATGAAAAGGTCAAATTAAAATGTCTTAATAATTTATTTCGACCGCGATCACACTACCCATTTAGATTTTGAGTGCGATAGTTTGACTAGGACTTCGTCTTTCCATGGCAAATTTCCCGGGATTCATCAACCTAAATCCCCCACCTAGTGGGGATGCTGGTCGTTTCCCTTCTTCTGGAAATGCTGGTGCCCTCTATATGGAAACGCTAACTCTCCCAGGGTTAACTGTCGGGTTACCAGTTTGGCTCTTTTCGAACTCTGTGGTCCCTTCTATGTCAGCTGATACTACGTCAGTCCCACCGCCTGCTCAACACCCGGTTGAACCGCAGGTGGACCCCACCCCTTCGACACCCACTTCGATGACTCCTTCTTCGCCTGGTGGAAGTACCCAGGTCGCTCACAAGAAGAAGAAGAAGTCCCCGAAGAAAAAGTCACGCAAGGGAACGGTCCTAAACACAAAGAAGGCTACAAACACAACTGTTGTCCCACCACGGACGACAGAAGACGGACTCCTTCCTACCCCTCCACTCAAGGTCAAGTTTCCATGCAGAATTTGCAAAGAACACCACCTCCTTCGAGATTGTCCTGGCATCCCCAGGGTCTTGAGACTATGGACCTGTGATCCAGCTCGTCCATCACCGCCCGCCGTCCCTAACGGCGATGATACCCCCATAGTTGGGAATTCGAAAGGTAAAGGGAAGATTAGATTCCCTTGCAAACTTTGTGAAGGTCATCACTTCCTTCACCTTTGTCCACTCATGGACAAAGCCTCCTCTGTGTTGGAAAGTCTTGCAGATCCCTCGCCCCAACTCCCCGCTGGATATCAGTGTCTTTCTGTAGATACAGATCGTCCTCCCGCTGACAACAAGATTGGTTTAACCCCCTCTCTTGTCCAGCCTCCTCTTCCTGAACCTGGCTCTAGCGAGCCTGCTCCAGATCAATCGTTGGTCGAAGAGAGTGTCGACTCGGGTCTACCACCCGTTGACCACCCTGTTCTGGAAGAGCATCATGATCATGTTCTCCTTGTCTCATCAGATTCTCCTGAGTCCGAAAGTGATCCTCTTATCCTTGTTGACTCAGAGGGTCCTTCTTCGGTTCCTTTAGAACAGAGGGGCAATCATACGATTCCCCCGCCAAGTAGTTTAGCCGTTTCTTTCGACTGGAGTCACTTGACTACTTTCCGCCTTCCATCCCATGTGCCTTTCTAGATTACAGTACATGCCTCTGACACGGCAGTACCTGGCACTGTATTGGATGAAGGTGCGTCGGTCAGTCTTATGTCGTACACTACTTGGCAAGCTTTAGGTTCTCCGCAGCTCAGGCCGTTTACGCAGAATCTGTTGGCTTTCGACGGAGCAGCCTACCCATCCCTAGGAGTCCTCCCCAAGTTCCCTATTACTTTGGGAGGTAAAACCGTCTATATCAACGTGTTGGTCACCCAAGGGGCTTTAGGCTTTAGTCTTCTCCTTGGTTGCGACTATGTTTATGCTATGGGGGCCATCGTTTCTTCACTTTTCCGTGTGGTTTGCTTTCCACACGACGGAAGAATCGTGACTATCGATCAATTGTCTTTTGTTAGTCCCCCAATGCCTCCTGCGCAATTGTCGTCCCCTCCTGGTTTTTATCCACCAGTTGTCTCTGCCCCCCCGCAGGTCAACTACGTGGCTACCTATCCCATGCCTGTATCCAGCACCACCGCCGTCGTGGATAGTGTCCTGGGGGCATTGGGTCCCGACTTCCAAAATGTTGACCTTCCACCGGATGAGACACTCTTGGAAGCTACGACTTCTTGTTCATTATGATGAAGTTCGTTGCAAGGATAGTTTTTTCCTGTATCAACCTCGTTAAAAAATGAAACAGGCTTCCGAGGATAGTTTTGATCTTGTGGCAACCTCGTTAAAAAATGAAACATGATTGGTCGGAGCATAGTTCCTTGTCTTGAGTCAAGCTCGTTAAAAAATGAATCAAGGAGTCGAGGATAGTTCCTTGTCTTGTGTCAACCTCGTTAAAAAATGAAACAAGGATAGGTTATATAGGTAGATTGTAGAGAGTAGTCAACGAGGATAGTTTTGTTCCTATATCAACCTCGTTAAAAAATGAAATAGGATGTCCGGAGCATAGTTCGTTTTCTATGTCAAGCTCCTTAAAAAATGAAACTAGGATTGGGCCAAGCATAGTTCCTGATCTTGTGTCAAGCTCGTTAAAAAATGAAACAAGGGTTATGAGGATAGTTCTTTTACTGTGTCAACCTCACTAAAAAATGAAACACCTCCCTTTCCAAATCGAGTCTTTTGATTAAGATCTCGTAAAATACCAGTCGAGTCTTTCCAAGATCTCGAAAGTGAACCTTCAATTCCATCCACTTGTTGAATGTAAATGAAGCTGGGGGCATGTACCTCGCTTTGTTCATTATGCTGGGGGCATTGCGAACTTATAAAAAGCATAGTTTTTCATTTCAAGCTGTGTACAACATGAAACCGAATCAGCAGAGGTTCTCTACGGTTCAAGCTGTGTAAAAATCAACCCATAAACCGAGTCACCTTTAAGCTCTTTTCTGAACTCGTAAAATATGAAGAGATTGCCGGTATTTTTCCCTTTTTGACTCGTTAAAGAGAATAAAAATGGAGGTCTGCTTTTAGCTCTTTTCTGACCATTTAAAGAGGAAAAGATTGCCAAGTTATTCCTCTTGGCTTGTTAAACATTACTAAGGGGCGGTCGTTTTAAGTTCTTTTGTCGACCGTTAAAACATAAAAAGATTACCGGGTTTTTGTCGTTTCAAACTCATTAATGGTTACGAAACGACATGCTTTTGATCGCTTTTTTACTTTTTCAAGTCGAAATCACTATTCATGAAAAGTACTCCTCGGTCGTAATGATCGGGCGGTTCTTTCAGGTATCATTTTACACTTTTTCGAGCCCGAGAGACACAACTCTATGAAAAAGGACCTCTGGAGTTTTCTTTTCTGTGTCTTTTTCAAACTCTCTAAATATGAAAAAGACCTCGCGAAGTTTACCTATGTCGGACTCGTTAAACCCTGACGACATTGGACTCGTCATTATGACGGGATTCGAGCTTCTCCTCCCTAGGGCTCGTTAAACTTTTACTAGGTTGGATTCGACCGAAGGTCGAACTTATACCACAAGCATATGCTATCCCCATCAAACTTGTTAAAAATAATTGGGGTACTCGCCAGAAATGGTGGGGGAAAAAGAAAATTTTGGAACCGTTATTATCGTCGTGTCGGCAGTATGTCGCTCTTGAACATGACACTTCTCTGCTTTCGTGTCAGGGTGGGGATATCTGATTTTGTTTTTCACTTGCCCCCGTGGGTTTGGGTGATCCTATTTGACCTCTCATCTACTCATTGCCTCGTCATCATGACCTCTGATTTATTGACGTCAAATACTGCCAACTTCACTGTCGTGCCGCCAATATGTTCAAGAGAAGTTGACCTCTGAAAGAAACCACCTCTGTCTGATAGTTCATAAATCTCATTTCACAACATTGTCTCTTCCCGTCTTGTGTCGATGATGTGGGAAACATTATGGCCCACCTTCGACGAAGATCACTTCCTGTCGACTTCAGCTCATTATCCAGGAAAGTGACCTAGAGACTCCCTTCTGGTACCTTGGAGCCTGCATGCCTCAATGGCAGCTTCTTCGTGTTCGACGCGAGGTTTTCATCATTGACCTCCGATCTGATGACTCTACGGGTGTTCAACATCGGCTCATCCATTCACACACCGTAGAATGTACCTATAGTACCTTGAGGACCATTGTCATTACTGGTGGTACCTCTCGCGTCTGTTAACAACTTTCATTATTGGCTGGTAATCAGATGATGTTCATGCATGTTTGACTTCAGCTTACATTTTCACATGCTTGAATTCGTACTTATGTTCGGGTTGAGGTGGAGCGCAAGACCCTGGATTGTGTCTGTTGTAATCCAGGCGTGATTTTGATAAATGACTCTTTCACTGGATGGCTGCGACCATACCTGAGTCTATTCATCGATCCTAACTAGATGGCTGCGTCCATACTACGGATCTTGATCGTCATCTACTCTTTCAATGGATGGCTGCGTCCATGCCACATATATCATGTATTTGAACTATCATACTGTATCTCTCAATGCAGATTCTCGGCGGCAGCTAGATATGGTCTTGTAAAGCACTTCACCTCTCTCTCTCTCTCTAGGCTCATGCTTTAGGGGGCATCTGTTACGCAGTAATTTGTCACCGTTGGTCACCGTCCTTGTTACCCCTGCTTTCGCACATTGGAGGACACATTTATGGACCTGTGACTAGTGACACAACTTAAAAACACTTGTATTGGATTCTCTTAAGTATGAACTTCAAAGTCCCTGAAGACACCTTTTGCAGACTAGCTATAAAAAGTGCCCTTTTTCCATTAGCGCGGATCCACAATGTCTTACCCGCGCCAATGGCTCAGTTCCTCCAAAGAGGGCGTGTCCATGGACGCTCTGTCATAGAGCAAAGCCCGCGCCACCCAAATTTGGTCATGATTTTTGGCCAGCGCGCACTGAAGTGTTTTTTCCTCCATTGCTCATGCAGTTCTCTGAGGAAAAATCCCATGGAAGTGGTCGAGTGTCGTCTTTTTTATCCATGACAACCCAGTTCAATGGCTATTTTGGGACAATGCCAAATCTTTAGTAGGTGTCCAGATACAATGCATACTTCCTCCTCCTCCATCTATAAATGACTGTCACCCTGCATTGAACCAACGAGTTTTGGAGAGTTTTTGCTAGAGCTAAGGTGAGCTAAGTTTATTGATAGTGAGAATTGAGAGCTATAGAGAAGTTATGCTGCCAAAATATTGAGAGAGAAGAGGTCACTTTGCAAGGCGTGTTTAGCTGCTGACCCAGTCAGAGGAGGTTCAATGTCAGGCCTCTTTGGTTGTAATCTTTCTCTTCTTTTATTGAATAATGAACGACTAT